>JAADJF010000389.1:0-95594 GCA_012932015.1 Fusarium acutatum
TCTCATTAAAGTTCTATATATCAGCTACCTAAATACTATATTTTATAATTATATTCTCTATAAGTGTGACGGTTGTGGTTTCCAAGAAAGTAAACTAGTCCGTACTAGGTTTATGTTGGCAGATTGCGTAAGGCGTGATGCTGAGCGTTGCGAAGTGTCACGTCTCTTAATGATTAAGTAATGCATATTAGGCTTATTGATGTAAAGAGTGTTTAATTGATAGCTAGTGAGCTAAGTCCTGTCTACTACTAAATGAATGTGCATATATATACTAAGGTGTATGTGAGTCAAACTAGGTCGGTTCAACTCTGTTCGTGTGCCTTCGTCATGTAAGTCGAATGGCGTGCGTTCGACTTGTTATAGGGTAGGTAGCTGATGATTGGTGGGAAAGGTGGGGCACCCATTCTCACGTGCGTCAGAATGTGTTGGGTCATAACACGATCTCTCCCCTCTCTAGGGTCTTGTCCTTAAGGCCTACAAGCGATCAAGCGCGAAATTCGTAGGTGTGACCCAAACTTACTTCTGTAAACATTTTTCCGTGCTGACAACATGTCTAGCTGTGTTTCTAAGCGTGTTAACCGTCCTAAAGTGGCTTCTGAGCGTTATGAAGATATTTCCAACTTAATCCATAAATTCAGCTTCAAGATGCCTCACTGTTCTGCCTGTTTTCATGCCAACCGTCCTCAGTGTATGGTTTCAGAAGGCAAACAACAGTGCGATTTTTGTGTGTCTAAGAAGTATACCAACTGTGACTTTGGCGGTGTATCTTCTTAAGCTTATACGTCTTTTTCTGGAATGTGTCTTCCCTATCTTTTACTAATTCTTGTAGTTGCGAGAGTGTCGCGTGAAAAGGATCGTATTGACGAGCAGAAAGAGCAGGCTGAGGCTGATCTTTAAGAAGCTCTGGCCCGTCTTCAGCGTTTGCGTCGTCAGGAAAAGCATCTTCATGAGAAGGCTGCTGAAATGATTCATTAGGGTTGTGAAGACCTTGATGAATTGGAGGCGCTAGAAAATCAAGAATCGGCTGATCGTCAGGCTGCAGAGTCTTCTGCTCTGAACGACATTCAGTTGTTGGAAGATCATAGTGTTATTGATTGGAGTGCTGTACCGGATTCTTTTTTCCTCAGGGTTGATGGAAGTTCTTCAGAAGTCGCTAGGCATTAGTGAGGTGTTTTGGAGGTTCCCATATGTTTTCGTTTTCTAAGTAGTTTTTCCATTTTATCAAGTATTCTCTTTTGTTCTTTTTTACTCGTGTTCCCCTGATTGCTTCTGCTTCATAGATTTCTAATCTATCAATCTCTTCCGGTTCGTTGCCGATTTTAATGTAGATTGTGTCGGCTGCTGATTTAAGTAGTGCGATATAGAAGATTTTGTGAAGCCTAATTCTCGTCAGTAGGTCCAGTTTGTAGTTGTTTTTTGAAATCTTCTCAGTGATCTTATAGGGTCTGATATATTTGAAATCGAGTTTATAACTTGGTCGTTTTGTGGTGATGTTTTTTGTGGATAAGTATACCATGTCTCCCTTCTTGAAGGTTGGTCCTTTCAGCCTTTTGGAGTTATAGTACCTTTACATCCTTTTATTGACAAATTCGAGTTCCATTCGAAGTTTGTTGTGTACGTTTTTCAGGTCCTCGCTTTTGATTATCGCTGCAGGATTGACGATTTCAGTTTCTCATGCATGGTAGTATGCCTTAGGGTTATATCCGAAATTGGCTTCAGATAGTGTGAGCTTTGTACTTTCGTTGTAGGCGGTGTTATATGCTAGCTGGGCGTATGGTAACTTCTCAACCCAGTTGTTCTGTTTGTAGTTGATGTAGCATCATAAGTATTACTCTATTACCTAATTCATTCGTTCTGTTTGTCCGTCTGCCTGAGGTCTAAATGCAGTAGTGAGTCAGTAATTGACTCCTAGGTAGGCCATCAGTGTTTGCTAAAATTTGCTGGCGAACGTCATGCCTCTATCGGTAAGGATCTCTTTGGGTAATCCTCATTCTCTTACTATTCTGTCGTAGAATATATAGGCTATGACTTCTGCGTCTGTTACTTCTCTATAGGGTAGGTAGATTGAGAACTTCGTGAGTCTATCCACTATAACCATAATACTGTTATAGAAGATTCCGATTGAAGGTTCTTCTGATAACAGTAGTTTGATAATGAAATCTATAGTGATTGAACTCCATAGTGTTTCTGCCACTTCAAGTGGTTGTAGTTCTCCATAAGGTTTATGTCAGCGTGCCTTTATTCTGGCACAGATGTCGCATTGTTTGATAACCTTTTCTACTATCTTCCTCGCTACTTTATATCCATACTGTAGAAGTCGTTTCAGGGTCTTCATGACTCCTTGATGTCTATGTGTCGGGTGTGTGTGGAATTCTCGTATGAATTCTTCTGGTTCCCCTGGGATTTCCTTAGTTGTCATCATTTGTATCCATCCCAGGGTTTGCATCTGTTGAGTGAGCCGATATTCTCCTTTCTCATTTTCCTCTAGTACTTGTCCGGTCGTTTTTGTTATTCCTATGTTGTAATCAGGTCTTCGACTGATTGCGTCTGCTCTTCCGTTCTCCGATCCTTTTCTGTGAATGATAATGAAGTTAAATTCACATAAATATTCCATATAGTGTAGCTATCATCTGTTAAGTTCATGAGTAGTAGTGAAGTATGAGATGTTCTGATGATCTGTATACACCTTAATCATGTGTTTACTTCCCATGAGGTAGTATCTGAACTCTTTAAAGTAATTAATAATCACTAAAAATTCCTTATTGTAGATTGGATAGTTGAGTTCTACTCTGTGTAACTTATGTGAATAGAATGCAATAGGGTGTAGTCTTCCTTAGTCGTCTTGTTGACCGATTTGTCCTCCTAGCGTGAAGTCTGAGGCGTCTGTTTCTAGCTCGATTTCTTTTTCAGGATCGAACATTGCTAAGACAGGTTCGCTGAGGATTGCTTGCTTAAGCTGGTTAAAGGCTTCCTGGGCCTTATCATTCCATTCAAATGTCGCGTCTTTCTTCGTGAGTTCCGTCAGAGGGTTTGCAATCTTACTGAAGTTCTTTATGAACCGTCAGTAGTAGTTAGCAAGTCCTAGGAATGCTTGTACTTCCTTGATATTCTTCAGTTCTTTCCAGTCTTCAATTGTGGAGATCTTTTCCTTCTGCATTCAGATCTTTTTAGGTGTAATCGTATGTCCCAGAAAGTCTACTTTTCTGATATAAAAGAAACTCTTCATGAGTTCTACTAATAGCTTGGCATCTTATAATGTTTTCAAAACCTTATAGATGTATTCCTTATGTTCTTCTTCATTATCTGAGAAGATTAGGATGTCGTCTAGGTAACATACCACAAAGATGTTGAGGTATTGTTAGAGTATGTTATTGATTCTTCATTGGAATGTTACTGGTGCGTTAGTGAGCCCGAATGGCATTACCAGGTATTCATACAATCTAAATCTCATTCGGAATGCTGTCTTCTATTTGTCTCCTTCTTTAATTCATATGAGGTTATATGCACTCTTAAGGTCTAGCGCTGTAAAGATCTTTTTTCCTTGCAGTCAGTCTCTTAGCTCCGTTATGAGCAGTAGTGGTGTTCAGTCTTTTACAGTATATGCATTTACCTCTCTGTAGTTGATGATAGGTCTATCGCCTTTATTCTTTTTCTTAATAAAAAACATTGCAGTTCCTGCCGGTAAGGTGGACTCTCTGATGTGTCCCTTTTCCAGCATCTCATCGATATATTTCTTCTGAACCTCTAGTTCTCTTACATTAAGTGGGTATATCTTCCTGAATGGTAGGTTTTCATCTATAAGCTTGATTTCGTGATCCTATAGTGTGTATTTAGGGATTCTGATCTTGAGTTCTTCTTTAAACAATTTGTTATAGATCCAATATTCTTCCAGAACATTTCTCAATCTATCCTGGCTTAACGTTACTGTAGGTTCCTCATTTCGGGGGTCCTATTTTTGAAGGATGCCTAGGATTTCTTTCTTTCATTTCATGCCTATCTTGTGCTTGTGTTGTGCTCCTTTTGGAGGTGGCGATTTGTTGTTTTCGCGTTTGTCACTGCCATCCTTCTTGGTCAGTGTTTGAGATCTCTCATTGCTCTTCATGATCGTTTCATCATCACTGTTGGGGTCGTTTGGGAATGTGACCTAGCCAGTCCTCCAGTTGATGTGTGGGTTTTGTCGTTTAAGCCATTCCATACTGAGTAGGATATCCATCTCCTTTCCTAAAGGTATGATGTTGAAACTTATTCCTTGATTCCTTCCTTCGATAAAAACCTTGAAGTGATCAATTTCTTGGTCGATGATACCGTTGTTGTAATCAAAGAGTTATCCTTCCGCATTGACTAATGGATATGGTAACTGTTTCTTCCTCCATAGCAGTTATAGCTTCATGACTATTTTTAGGTCGATGAAGTTCTTTCTTGCTCCACTGTCGATCTAAGCGTTCAGCTATCTTCCCTTGATCCGAGCCTGTAGCACTAGGCGGTCAGGTTCGTTGCTTTGTGTGGCTCCCAGAGCGCTTATAGGTCCGAGTCTTTCTCGTCCTTGCTTTTCGTGCTTCTGTGGCTCTATTCTTACAGAAGGTGTGTCTCTTTTCCTGAGGCGTCCTTATGGTTTCGTCTGCAGTCGCTGTCTGCATATCCTTTGCCTTCAGTACTGTTATAGTAAAATTCATCATCAAACAGTCATTACTAGAATTATATTTCTAATTCTTCATACTGTTCTTTTGGTGTCTTCAGGCGTGTTTTATATTTTTCTTCTTCTGTCATTTGTCCTTCATATAAGGTTCCCATATAGCTGAGTTAGTATTTATGGCATTACTTAGGGTCTGAGCATCCTTCGATGTGTTCGTATTCACTGAGCTCTTATCGTTCCTTCATGAGCTCTACCTCATACCAGCACCAGTTTCGCCATTCTTTCCTTTGTTCTTCTGTAGGTCTTCCTCTGCTGTCATGAGGTTGTTTGAAGAATTTGATTAAGTCTTGTGGAACTGTGTTTCGTCTGTCCTGTTTCGTGGGTTCTTCTAATTCCTCAGAGCTGGTGTCATTGATTGATGATTCCTTTTCCTTGGTGTACTTCTGGAGCCGTTTGTGTGCTTCCTAGGAGAATTCTGCCATTCCTCCAGGTTGGTATGTTCCTAGGTCGATGACTTCTAATTCTTCTTCTGCTTCTGAGATTTCCTGGATCAATTTCTAGATGTCCTGTCAGTGACTTTGGTTCTTTCATATTTCTCAATATAGTATCATGTAGAATCATAATTCCGCGACTCCGAGGTTTTCATACCAGGAATATACTAAGTATCCGTCTGTCTCTTTCTTCAGGTAGGGCTTATTGTGAGATACTTTAGGGATTGCGACTGGGAAACAGTCATTATCCTCCTTGCTTTATCTGTATGTCTTGCACTAATAGTACCTACACGATATCCATAATAGCGTCTAATATTCTAGGTGTATTGGTAGCGTCTGTACATTATCCTTTGAGTTGTACTCTGGTTCCTTATGAAGTGGATTCGTGGCGTCTGTCATATGATATGCTTGAACATGAAGCAGGCTTAGTTTGTCGGTGTTGCCGTGTTCTCGTGCGCCTTGGATGCATAATTCTTCTGTAGACGTCCAAATTCTTAGTCCCATTTCGTCATAGAGTGGTTCGTAGGGTTATCGCCACTTCTGTTCCAAGCTTTTGTTTTTCTTTCGGAGGTGTTGTGCGACCGTTCGTGCTGCTCCTCCTCTGTATCCCATGTTGTGGAATGCTTACCGCCCGTAGGTGCGGATCTTATCCTTAGCTTCTCGTTCCCTTTTCACCGCTTCTTCAGTGTCCTGAATGGTTATTCTAGCGGGAATGTTATCCACTCGCTGGGCTGCTTGCTTACCCTTATTGAGGGTAGTTCCTTCCCTCATCATACCTAACGTTTCTGTAGGTGCATACTTCTTGTTCTTCTTATGTCGCTTCTGATCCCTTTTCTGTTCCTTATGTCGAGTCGTTGGGTTTTCTTGTGTTTTCTTCAGTCTCTCGCTGTTCTTAACATGGTGTGGCATCTATACATATAGTGTATTTCCTTCCTTAGCGTCATGCTCTGTTGGGAATTCATCTTGCGGTTCCCAAATTGAGCTCTGCCAGTAGGGTTTCCATCTGTCTTTTGGCATATGATCTTTGAAGATAGCGGTGGTTTCTGCCATGTCGTACATCCCTCGTGCTATTCCTAATGTCTGTGTTTGTTAGGCCATCTGTGGTTCTTGTTCGTTAGTGGCTCCTAGTGTTTGCTTACCATGGTTAGGGTTTCTTGGTTTTCGTGGTTCTGGACATTTGTTGGCGATATATCCGAACTGATTACAGTTATAGCATTTGATTTTAGACATATTATAGGGTCTTCTGCTGTTATCCCGTTGTGCTGCTCTAAGAACTATAGGTCCTGGTTCGGTGCCATGCTGTGTATCTGTATGTCGTTTTCTGCCTTGGTTGGCATTCTGTGGTTTGTGGGTGTTCCATCGGGGGTTATAAGTTCCTCCGTGTTTCTCAGCTTGTTTCTCCCGTCGTCTTTCGTATTGTTAGTTGTCAATTTCCACGACGATATGTGCTAAGTCGTTCAAATTCGTTGGTTTCAGTCTGATGTTTACCATAGCGTCCTTAACTTCAGGTTTCAATCCTTAGTATACTTGTGCCATGTGCGCTTCTTCACCCCAATTGAGTTTGGCTGCAAGATAACGGTATTCAGCTAAGTAATCTGCTGCAGAGCCTTTCTGTCTGAGCTGTCAGATCTTCATTTCCGTAAGTCGTTTTTCATCCATTATACTGAAAGCATTCTTAAGTTCTTTTTTGAAGTTTTCGTATTTGTTGTAGACGTATTTAGTCATTTCCTATCGTTTTTCCTTAGGGTTGTTAATATAGTCGTGGATGATGGGCTCCATAAGTCGAAGTGCCTTGTCTTTGAGGAATCCCATCCCGTGTCATACCCTCAGTTCTTCAGTGGTGAATTGGATAGGGTAGTACATCTGGTAACTTCGAAGGCTGGTGAGGAATCCTTGAAGTTTGTCTGCGTCGCCGTTGAATGAGTCGGGCTGACGAGGTCGAAGGATTTCTCTGGGGTCCTTGCCGGTGGCTACGAGAGCTGCAGTGTGTTCGATATGTTCTCGATAGAGTTTCTGGCTCTTCTCAGCTTCTGTTCTGAGAGATTCCGCAAGGTTCGTAAGATTGGTCACCTTTTTCTCCAGGTCTTCAATTCTGCTTTGAGCTATTTTGGCGTTTTCCTTAGCGTTGTTCAGTAGCCCATCGTGCTGCTGGCTTAAGTGCTTGAGCTTACGCCTGAGCTTAGCGACTTCCTCTTCATGGGTGCTGGGATGAGCCGGAACGATGTCTTCCTCTTCATCCTCATCGGTTTCCATGAGGTTGTCTTCCGGGTTGGGGGGCGTTTCCCTCTGTAGAGTGTGCTGGACACGTCCCGGGTTGGAAGCTGGGGTTAGAGTTATAGGTGCCATTGCGTAGATATTGCTCAGCGTTACGCGGTACGGTCTGAACAAGAGCTATCAACGTGTGACGGTTGTAGTTTCCAAGAAAGTAAACTAGTCCGTACTAGGTTTATGTTAGCAGATTGCGTAAGGCGTGATGCTAAGCGTTTGCAAAGTGTCACATCTCTTAATGATCAAGTAATGCATATTAAGCTTATTGATGTAAAGAGTGTTTAATTGATAGCTAGTGAGCTAAGTCCTGTCTACTACTAAATGAATGTGCATATATATACTAAGGTGTATGCGAGTCGAACTAGGTCGGTTCGACTCTGTTCGTGTGCCTTCGTCATGCAAGTCGAATGGCGTGCGTTCGACTTGTTATAGGGTAGGTAGCTGATGATTGGTGGGAAAGGTGGGGCACCCATTCTCACGTGCGTCAGAATGTGTTGGGTCGTAACAATAAGCTGAAACTAGCTCTAAATGATAGTAGGGTCTTTACATTTAGCTCTCTAATAGTTATATCTCTAAAATAGATGTATCTTTAGCTCTAGTTGTCACTTAATGAAGTTGTGAGCCTAATGCGTCCCAACAGGTGGCGCGTTACGGTCAGTAAGTAAGGCATTAGCTATTTCTTCTACAAAACGCAGCTATAAGGGAAATCCTCACGAATCTAGATCAAGGATGAATTAGACTATTGTATCCTCTTCCTGATCAGATAGTTTACGCGAATTGAAGATAGAATCGCGTCGCGATTGAATGCCATTACAGCGGTGACATAGCCTAGGCTCAGAGACCTCATACATCTTTGCAGCGCGTCGGGTACTTAATTTTGGGTCGTTCTGAAGGGCCTGAAGTACAAGAATGGTTCTAGCCTCAATTGAAGGCTGTGACATAATTTGTGGTTGAGAATTAATTGATTAGATGGAAGTGATGATGCAAGAGGGAAAAGTGCGTCGCTCGCTTATCACGGACGTTATAGAGTGAGAATGAGTGAGACTAATAGGAGCGAAAAGAAAGTCTACCTCAAGAGCAATTGTTCTTAATATACATTTAGAAATATAATTCTGAAAATGAGATTTATAACTATTCTTCATAATAGGTGTATATAGGTGTAAAATGAATGTAGAGAAAGAGGGATTTTCATTAATGTGAGTAGCGCCATATACCTATCAATGTGGGGCCGGGTGATGTTGGTTCCGCACGGAATATGTGGGTTCACCTACAGCGTAAGCGCTGTAGACTGGGGTAGTGTGGAGCCAGCCGCTTTGATATCACACCTGTTGCGGAATGGCGCTGGGGTTCAAAACCCTCACTCCATTAACTATAAATATTACCCTTTTCTCTAAGCTCCTTCTCAATCTAACATCCTTCTGCATCTTCATATATAACTGCAATCTCTAATATGACTCTATCAGTTACAGCGTAGAAGTGCTTGTTTATCTATAAAAGCGATGAGGCGCTTTATCCCACCTATACTCATATCATCAGACTCAGTTCCTACTCTCTACTGCTTAAGGTAGTAGTGCTGCTTCATACAGTAGTAATAAGGCCTTATGTAGTTATATTATAAGATATTACAGTGTCTATTGACTATATGATTAGCCTAGAGAAGAGAAATAGGCACAGTTACATCATTGCCTATCAGGAGATACTAATGCAGTTTATTGAAACGGTAAGGGAGGGGATTCACTATCATGAAGCCAGTCTTAGTGACTACTATCAGCATCGCTACTTAAACTTCAGATCTTAAGTAGAGTATAATCTGACCGGCCGCTTCTACCCTCATTGAATCGTCCCTTGGGATGCATTCCTAACAGAGTAAGAAAAAGTTTGGGCCGACTTGGCCTTCAGTCCCTCATTTGCCGCCCAGTTCTGTTTTCCATCTCTATATCAGCTAAAATACGTAGAGTTGTTACTTCATCTGATGAGTAGTGAGATTGACCTTTGAAACAGTGAGCGGGATGTGGTAGAGAGTGCAGTTCAGAAGCTTGTGG
The DNA here is from genome assembly GCA_012932015.1 of Fusarium acutatum. Taxonomy (NCBI): domain Eukaryota; kingdom Fungi; phylum Ascomycota; class Sordariomycetes; order Hypocreales; family Nectriaceae; genus Fusarium; species Fusarium acutatum. The sequence goes on from JAADJF010000389.1 coordinate 9,435, forward strand.
ATGCTACATACGCTGATCTAACCCTAAGAGGCCACCTTGGTCTTAACGGAATATTGACGTTTGAGAGTCATACCAATCTTGGAATTGCCAATAAGTCTCTTTCCTAATCTACAGATTAAGTCTCCCTCAGCTCAAGACTATCAGCCTGAACATCGAGGCGTCAGAAAGCATGAGGAAAAGGCAACCGGGCAGACCAGTTCTGCATATCCTGAACGTCAGACGGTTAGAGGTTCCCAGCAGTTGCGATTGAGTATAAAGCCCCTATAAACTGAGTCATGATGAGGTCATAACGGGACTTGTCAGAGAAATCCAACCCGATCGCGATGTGATCAATCAGGAGGGCGAGGGTTTTGAGTTCGAAGCTAGGAGACTCACTACCGCTGTAATAATGCAGCTCTTCTCATATATAGTTAGTAAAGGTATGCAGTACGGCTACGTCTGTATAGGGGAGACGTACATCTTCTTGCACATACTAAGGGATCCCTCCTGCGTCTACTACTCTGTTTGCATACTGAGTCTAGATGTTGAAGATGATGATGAGAACCGACTTCATCAGACAGCTGTGGTGTAAGTTTACGCCTTTATACTCTAAGCTATTCGATCGCCACTGCTATCTCAGGTGTGGCATAACGCTGCAGATCAACTCAATATATAGGCTGTAGAGTATGATGATGTGCTCAGAAGCATCCCTATAACGCTCCGCAAAGAAAAGCGCACCATACCATACAGAACATAACGATAGAAAGGTTTTATACGCTCGCCGATCTGAGCGCATTCGCAGTGCCTGCCTCTCGAAGATAAGAAGGTTCAATCCAGCGACGACAATAATGATGACGAAAGCCCTTCTCTAACACCGAATCTAACTGGTCGTTCATTAGGCGAGTCGAGAGGCATGAGTTCAAGTGAAACATAAGTGTAAGGAAGAGTGTCTGATACGTAAGGGAATGTGGGCAAGCGACAAAATATATGAGACCGGCCATACTGCACTTATGTATGTCTGTGTGGAATTGCTTCTGGCGACCCTCTAGATGAGAGGTGCCCTAACATCGCGGACCATGGCGAGGCACATATCGACCGACAAAGCTTTGTTGCCCTCTTGCGCGATCAACTGGCAACTGATCGTGGGGATGATGCTGATTGTACGCCGCTTGGCATCTCGAGATCGCGAGGGTCCCTCTTCAAGCTATGTCTGTCATTACGTGGTTACACACTCGTGGCTAAAGGTGTAGAGGCAATAGATGCAAGACATCTACGGCACGAAAATAAGATGTACGATCATGTTTGGTCACTTCAGGGCACCGTCATACCAGTCTGTCTGGGTATAGTTGACCTTATCAAGCTGTATTACTTCGACAGTGGCATATATGTACATTTTTTGTTACTCAGTTATGGCGGTCAGCCTGTCTTACGAGAGATGAAAGAGGTTAGGCCGGATGTTGTCGACCAGATCATTATAGGGCTCAAGCGACTTCACCAGTACCGAATCTTGCACCACGATGCGGAGCCACGCAACATCCTGTATGATCGATCCAGTGGGTGATGCATGTTGGTAGACTTGATGCTGGCAGAGATTCATGATCGGCAACCTCTTGGATCCATTAATTGTAACAGACAAAGCCGGAAAAGGAAGTCAGTGACAGGCAAGCATGTACCAGATGCCTTTTCCGACGAGGTGCAGTCTCTGCGGGCGAGGCTGATCAAGAGGTTATCGGATGAGGATGTATACTCACATTTACGGAAGACAGCTGTCTTGTTATGATAACTACACTGTTTAATTCAGAGTATTGCAATTGGTCTTGTCAGTACGGAAAGATTGCAAGTTAGTAAGCATAATGCTGTTTGGTATCCCCGATGTCCCTCTTGCTAGATAACCGTAAATATTCTGCAGCCCTTCCAGAAGGTCTTCTTAAGTCATCTGTCATGGACAGATCTGATATTGTGCATGGATGTTGATGCAGTGCTGATGATCAGCTAGGGAAAAAAATATGGAATCAATTCCGGCCCATGATTCGGGAGCCCATTTCTGCAGCAGGAGGAAGCCGCAGATAGATAGAAGAATTCGCAATCAAGAGGTCTTTTGTTAAGGCAGGCATTAACAATGGGGAAAGTGAAAATCGAACTGGTGCTGCCCTGGTTCTTGTAGATAAATCCTAACATATGTATTGAGTACTATTCCATCTCCGACTAATGTTCTTCTCATGCCTGTCTTATGAACTCGTCTCTACGCCATCTCAATATGTCAATGCATTGACATCTGCTCCTTTGTCTAAGAGCAGTTGCATAACCTCTAGGTTGCCTTCATACAAGGCAGCTTGTAGAGCATTACCGTACTCACCGCCTTGCGCGTTGACATCTGCTCCTTTGTCTAAGAGTAGTTGCACAACCTCTAGATTGCCCTTATATGAAGCAGTTTGTAGAGCATTGCTGAAGTAGCCGCCCTGCGCGTTGACATCTGCTCCTTTCTGTAAGAGCAGTTGCACAACTTCTAGATTGCCCTCACGCGAAGCAGCCTGCAGAGCATTGCCGTATAAGCCGCCCTTCGCGTTGACATCCGCTCCTTTGTCTAAGAGTAGTTGCACAACCCCTAGATTGCCCTCAGATGACGCAGCATATAGAGCATTACCGTACTCACCGCCTTGCGCGTTGACATTTGCTCCTTTGTCTAAGAGCAGTTGCATAACTGCTGGGTTACTAGCAGCTGAGGCAGCTTGTAGAGCATTGCCGAAGTAGCCGCCCTGCGCGCTGACATCTGCTCCTTTATCTAAGAGTAGTTGCACAACTGCTGGGTTACTAGCAGCTGAGGCAGCTTGTAGAGCATTGCCGAAGTAGCCGCCCTGCGCGTTGACATCTGCTCCTTTCTGTAAGAGCAGTTGCACAATCTCTAGCTTGCTGTAATACGAGGCAGCTTGTAGAGCATTACCGTACTCGCCGCCCTGTGCGTTGACGTCTGCTCCCTCTGTCATCAGATCTCTTGCTGCCCCTGCGAGTCCAGCTAGACAAGCATAATACAGTCTGGGTGCTCGAGGAGGTCCTGGTTCCTTGACCCACGAGCGGTCGGCCTGATACAATCGACACCACCGTTGAAATGTTGTCTCATCCCGTAAAAAGCCAATTGTGATTCGAACGACATCTTCAGAAGTGTTCGCCGAAACGGCGTGGTCCATCCAAGACTCTGCTGCATACCGTGCCATTGGAAAATCACGCCTGATCGTGCTGTGACTGCCACTGATATCGGTAAGGTATGTCAAGCAAGTTGTAGAGATAGCAATGCTGGCATTTTCGAGGTTGAACTGGTCGAACTGGTCGGACTGGCCTTGTTCAAGAAGATACTCTTTGACGGAGAAGTGAGCAAGATGAAGTTCTTCCACAGTCTTAGCATAGTTCGTGACTTCAGCGATTATCACCAAGCTGGGGCAGTATCGCAGGATGTCGTTTTTCAGAGATAGTCTGCCATCAACATCGAAGCCCCGAGGCTCTTGATCTATCTCAGTAGCTATTACTTCGATGGCCTCTGCTAGCGTCAGAGGTCTCTTAGTGTAGACGAGAAACTGCAGTAGACGAATCGCGTCGCTCTTGTAGTCCGACGGTATGCTTCGGACCATACGATCATATGTCTCATTCAGATCCCGGGGCAACGACCTAAGAGCTAACTTGATAGTCTTTGGACTCAGACATCGAGCAAGAGTGTCTAGCTGACAAGCAGCCCATCTGAACCTGCGACGAATGTCAGAAAAGTGTTTGCTTTATATAGGTGACCTAGGCCAAAGCTTACATCCCGTCGGCTCCATCCCCGATTTTGTCACGGATGTCGTCTAGAATATCTTGAGATAGTTTTTTGTCCACGAAATCGGGCTTCTGCTCAAGCGTTGCCTCAACGTAAGAGCGTATGTCAGCGTTGACAGCCTGCTTGTTAAGTAAGATACAATTGTGCTCATCGAACGAACAAGGGATCGCGCTTTGGAACTCTACTTCAGGCCGGCCAGTGACGATGAGCTGAGCCTTCCTGGAAGCTAAATCTTTCAGCCATTGCAGAAGTTCTTCCCTTGCTGTGCACTCATCTAGGGCGTCAATGATAATGAAAACCTTTCCAGCCGTTTGTATCATTGTGTCGACACAGGTTGACAAGGCATTCGTATCTAGTTGTCTCCGTCCATCATCATGCGAAGCGAAAAGACTATCAAGTCTTCTCGCGGCTTCATTCCCAGTATGATAAAGCTGAACTGCCAGTGAGCGTAGGACATCCTCCAGTTTCTGTTTCCTGGGATCGCTAAAGTCGAAGAAGAAGGCAAGCGTTGTGTGCATGTCTATTTGCAGAAGGTGATCAAGAATCGTCATACTCAGAATGGTCTTGCCACATCCTGCCAGACCGTAGAGCCACAGGTGTTGACGGGTCCCAAGTTTCCATTCCTGGAAGGCGGAACTGTTTAGAAGCCAGGTCCCAGTGCCGGGATGACGGCGTTTTCTTGCTAAGTTGGCATTACTTGAACAATCTGGCGGGGACAGCCATCGCTCGATTTTGGCGAAACGATAGTCAGATGCCATGCTCATCACCGCATGTTTGGTTTCATTTCCCATAGCTTCAACTGTTCAAGGTTAAAAGAGCAAGAGTGAGCTGGCATTATGGTACTAACTAGAACTGAGGACTTCACTAATAGGCTTCTCGGCCTCGACCTTATTAGGAGGAATCTGGCGTAGAAGGTCCTTTGCGTATGCCGCCGCCATCATTGCCGCAAAGCCTTGCCATTCCTTATTCTTGTGCGAGTCGGAGTAGTCACATATCCCGCGGATCACCAGACACGGGAAGTGGTTCATCAGCCCAGCTGCCTCCATTTCGAAGCAGAGAACGCCCTTCTTCACTGCAAGCGCGTCCCGTGTCAAAGCATCCTTCATCAAATGATTTGCAGAAGCGATCAAGCCGTAGTGAATAGCGGGGTTATCTTCATATTCAGTACGATCGGATCGCACTACCAAGGTTGAGGGATCATCGCCACAAGCTTTTGAGCAGCTGGACTGATCATCTGGCGGATGAACCTTTGAGGAATGATACAGTCGGTCGGTGCTGGGTTCGGGCCGCTGGAACTCTTTCTTGAGTCTCGGATTCTCGTTCAAGATACCCTTGATATGTTTATCAAGTTGGTGTCCTTTGCGCTTGTATTGCGTCAAGAGTCCATGCACGGCCGCTCGCAGAATTGTCGGCGGCTGATTCAAGAATCCGGTCTCCTGGAATTCCTGACCCTGCACTGCCTTCCCAAAGTCGTACTGGAACACACCGCCCTTCCCGTGGCCAGAAGCACTCACCACGACGTCCCCAAGGCGGATGTCATGCTCAGCAGTCGGCGCGCCGCCGCCAATTCCAACCATCAGGCCGAATCTGACGTTGGGGAAGCTGTGAAGCATATCTTTCACGACACCAGCAGCGGATGATATGCCGTATTCGCCATGGGGAAGGACAGCAATAACAACATTGTGTTTCCCGATCTTGCCCAGTGTATAATTATTGCTATCGTTAGCGGATACGAACTCGGGTCCTTCGTGCTCTTCGTCGAGAAAGAGTTGCGCAGCAAGGTACTCAGTTGCAATGGCGCAGATCCAGCCGACCGTGTACTTCTGGGGATTCGACATGGTCGGCGATCGATGTCGAGCGGAGAGGAATACGTGATGTTATATGGACAGACAATCGCAACAGAGGAGCGCTCGAGGAGGCGCATAGCGAGGCCTGCATGCCCTTGGTGGCGGCGGGCATATATCAGGCTCTGAGGATGTGTGATGATTTCACCTGTTGGGCTCACGGCGCTTACTAGTGCAGCAACCCGCGGCAGGCTGAGCAATTGTGCTATAAGATTGGTGAGGAAATCATGCCAAGGCCACTGCCTCTCAGATGCGGAGCAAATGGCGCGGCACGAAAGGCAGCCATACATCAGCTGGACACCGGGTCTCCCAATAGAAAAATCCGGCGAACGGCCAGGCAAACACGTACAGAATTTGATGCCTCCAGAGGAAGCTGCCGCTATTTTGATGCAAGGTATACAGGTGACCGCATGGTCATCTGTGTCGGGCGGGGACCGGTGTTCCGGCAGAGAATTCTAGACCATGACCCAGAAATAAAGGCGGCGCGTTTGGTCCCGCGCCGACGCGACACCCCACATCTTCCCAGAGCAACCTCTGATACAGCCCCCAGGGTAATAAAGGTGGAACTCGTGCACGCAACCACAAGATGTAGTGGCGTTTGCCACATATAAGCCAACGTTATTGGGACCAATTCATCTCTATAGCCACTACCGAAAGAATCCGGTTTAGTGTCTTCCCGCCAGACTTGTTTCTGTCACACTGTTTTTACAGTACATGTTATTATATTGGCAAATGAGGTCGGGATGATCAGCCTCTAATGGACTCATCTGCGCTTGGAGGTGTGGAGCGAGCTAATGGCGAGTGCAACGGAGTAACAAACTTTAGTTGTACATCGTGAGGGCGAAGATTAGGCAAGTGTGAATGTGTATCACCGGCCTAACAAAGGTGGGTCTACTGAGCTCAACCATTCATGAGCTTGCTTTTGACAAGATTCTGCCCGAGTTGACCGCCAAATATCGTAAGGTTGATTTTCTCAGTCCGCTTTAAGGCGCTGTAATAACCTTTAATTAGTGCCTCATTCTAACAATCAAAACTTCGGATTATAGCTAGATTGAGATCATGTTTCCATTGAGTGGTAAAATTCTACTTCCTCTACCTCCCTTTAAGGTGGTATCAGAGTTATAGAATGAAAAGCCAGCTTCCAATAGTGGTCGTGATACTGATGATGCTCTTACAGTCACTCGAATTCTTAAGACATCTGATATTCCATGTTGCCTTGTGGGGATATCTGCGCTTATATTCTATGGCGCTGCTAGGGTACATCCGGTATGTGTCCTTCAATTTCTCATCTTTATATAGCTAACCAATAGGCTTGCTGACTCCTTCACACCGGTTCATCAGGACTGGGAAATCTGTATTCTGACAGAACTCATTAGTAAAGCTGTACAGCTATTACAATCAGAACCACACTCAGCCTACTACGATTTAGTGGAGCCTTGGCCCTATCCAAGCAAATCACTTTTACATACCTATCATCGTTTCAAAGGCAAAGGCACTAACTTCTACTTCATCCTGGTACCTGCGCAAGATGTCTATATAGCTTGTGAGCCTTCGAATATCACGCGCAGCCTTAGAGGGTTACCTTATCCTAAGCTAAGCCTCTTTATTCAAAGTTGCTTGGATACTCATAATGAAACGCAACTTTGTGATGTTGTTGACGGCACTAACCTATCAGAACAATGGGGAGAAGAAAACCTCAAACTCAAAGGGTTTAGTGATGTGGAGTGGGCCTAAGATATAAACAAATGAGGACGCGAATTTGAAAATGGCAGATTTGCGCACTGGGCTCCTTTCGCCTGGGATGCCTGGAGAAGTAGGCAGGATATGTGGCAGTCCGTGGTACAGACAAAGAAAGATAGGCTGGACTGGATAAAGCCAAGTGATGTCTTTATCACGCAATACCGTATCATAGATGACCTGGACCTGTGGACTGTTCTTTCAGATGATTATTAAGGACTTAATGCATAGTGAAGTTGAATAAACCATATAGCTAATAGGTGATATTAGGTCCCTAAGCTATTCTATCTCAATACAGACCTTCTTTTGAACATTATCTATAATGTTTACCTTAACTTAAATATATGGGAATTGCATTAAATTCTATTTAGGTAATCATCACCAGTCTCCTAGGGATAGCTAACAACTGCCTGCATTCTCAGATATGAAGCCTCACTATTCTCACAGTTCTAGTCGAGACTTAGGGTTCTCTTCATATCCTTATGAATTTTCTTGTCACTCACTGAGGCTTTATAGACCTCATAAAACTCTCATCGCGCCTCCTCCGACAGATATGCACTCCACTCCCTGATGGTACTTCTGTATGTCCGAAATAGAAATTCAAGATCCTCAAAGTCTGAATTCTTTTTTCTTGACATCCAGGTTCCCAGTTTTCCTTCCACTTGCCAAGTTAAGAAAATTACGGGCACCTCTTCGCCTTGGGGAGTCCGGAAGCGAGGCCTGGTCAGCTCGAATGAATCCTCCTGTCCCAAGACTGGTGTATTGAGCTGGCCTACACGATACTGTCAGCTAGCATCTTACGTCCTTGTGATATAGACTGAAGCTTTCAATCGTACGTACCTAAAAGTATAATGTCAGCGCCGATAAGTTGTCCATTTTCGCCAATGTCAACGAACATTCTTTCCTGAATACTGCCTATCATCTCATAATATAACAGTACGGCCCTAGGATAAGGTTAGCAATGACAGATTCACATTGAAAAAGTAACACATATCAGGCGAACAGGGCTAAGGTTGCCCTGACTTGGCCAACATCATTCGCCAACACCAGAAGATCCAGATCCCTCATTTCCCGACGGGACCCTCAAAGCTTGAGCGCCCACCCTCCAAACCAGGCATAATACTGACCGCTGAATGCTTCTTGGAGGTAAGAAGCAGCCTTAGCCATCTGCTCCGAAGTTGCTCTCGAGGCATTGCGTTCAAGGTCTCTCAACTCCCTTGGCGAATCTTGGCCAAAATATCTCGCCCCCTCAGAACGAACACTCAAGCTGGCCATCTTTAAGTTCTGAGAAGAATATGATAATATAAGGACTGAATATTTAGTTAGAGCTTGGTATTCTGATTACTGCATATATGATTCATGGCATAAAACGCTGGTATGGATTAAGGTATTTATACACACGAAACACTCACTGGATTCAATTTGCACGACAAAAATAGCATCAGAGGTCGGGGCCCGTGTGGGGTCTCTAACGTTTGGCGCAGTCAGTCATACGGTCGGAATGTGCAAGCGCTTGCTTGTGACTCTTAGGTCACAGGAGTTGAGGCCGCGTCGAAGTCCCTGTGCCGTACCTGTCTCGTGATGATTATTGGCTGACATAACCGCACGGCTATGCGTTGTCTTGACTACTTCTTGCATGCCCATAAAACGTCGACGAGAGCCAACAGATAGACAAAGTTGTTATTCTCAGAGTTTTTCGGGCTAATCACCATAAAGAAGGCCCAGGGGGAGGGGATTTACAGAGGGAGCCAAACGGGGATAAGAAACCGGAATAACGTGGCCGAGGCAATCGCAGCATCCTTTGGCGGCCCCGCGCCGATGACCCACATTTCACCGGCCGTGGGGCGTCCCGGACGGAGCAACCCGTATCAGAGATTGCCAGAAGCTGGTGCATTGAGATTGATTTTCTGCCAAATATACAACTGGGAAGTCTTGGTTCTAGGTTGAATCGTGTAGTTTCCTACTATACCCGGAGACGCGAAAAATCCACCCCACAGCTTCAATCTTGACCTAAGGAGCTTGCATCTAGAGCCGCTCACTGTAAAGCCAGATCTTTTTTTCAAGCGCAAAGCAGGCACACGAGGGTCTGTAAACTTGATGCAAATTGCAGATTCATGTTTACGTAGAAGCGCGGTCAGCCCATATCTTTCAGCTCTAAGTCGCTGAACTTAACAACTAATCCTCCAGTGGGCTGGGACTTTTACCCAACAATATACTACTACGCGGGTACGCCTTGCCACGTTATTTAGTTGGAAGCCTTCTACGCTCAACTGTGACCACCTCTGCCCTTGGATGTTACCCTAGCCCTTGTAGGTAAATCCTAACATATGTATTGAGACTATTACTATCCCATCTCCGATTAATGTTCTTCTCACGCCTGCCTTGTGCGACGAACCACACCTGACACTGTTTCGACGGGGATATAGACATTGAAACTCCCTTTAACCTATTGCTCTTGTGGAAGGACCGTGCATCACTCATCCTCGCCAAGATTCAGGTGGTGCCTCACTAGGGAGCAAATCGTGTGTTTGTGTCGGACGAGGTGTCTGTAGAGTTCCTCGCGAGCTGCAACGTATCCTAGCTGGGCTATGATTTTCCATCCATATCTTTTGCCTCTGCATAGGAGATTGGGCTGCCATCTGCGAATTTGAGTTTGCGTGTAGGATTCATGGCGAGCGCTTCAAATGGTGGAACCGGAAAAATTATCGACGACCAGTCGCCGATCTCGCTGGTTGCTAAGAATGGACACAGGGCGGTAGTGAAGATACTTGACGTCTGCACCCTTCTCCAGCAGCTGCTGAACAATCTTGTTGTGTCCCCGATAGGATGCTGCCTGTAGAGCGTTTCCGTATCGTCCACCTTGCGCGTTGACGTTCTCCAGCAGCTGCTGAGCGGTAGTCTCATTGCCTCCAATTGAAGATGAAGCAGCAAAATGGAAATCATCTAAAAGTCTAGATACGATTGAATCAAGTCCAAGAAATGATGCATAATAGAGCGGTGCTGGGATCTCCTCATCGGGAGCCTTACCAGAATAGTCATCAACATTCCAGGTGGTAACCCAATTTTCGAACAAGCCCTCTTTGCTTTTGAACAGCCGGTGAACTTGATTGTCCGCTAAGGGAAATTCAATGCCATCTAGGAAATGACTTGGCCAATACCGAGCAGCGTAACGTATCAACGCAACATCGCCCTGCTGCAGTGAAGCCGACTCAGGCGTTATCAATACAGGTTCAAGCAGGACTGTCAAGCAAATGCAGGCCATCTGCGCACCAGCATATTGCTGTTTCACGTTGAAGAAGGCGGCATTGGGAGAGTCCCGTATTCGCTCGGATTCCAAGTATTCCCGAACGGAAAAGTGAGCAATGCGTACGGTAGCTTGTGAAGTACTGGCATTTATATCCAGTTCGGTGAATCCAGGGCAAACTTGTTGGATTGCGTCAATGTCCTTGAGTTTACACTTCGGATTGAACCTAGGTGTATCACCAAGCTGGACAGCGATTCCATCGATGAGCTCCGCGACGCTCAAGGGCCTTCTTGCGCAGCAGAGCAACGTCAGCATTTGTCGCGCATAGTTCCTGCAATTCGATGGGATATTGCTAAGCATCCGTTCGTACGTCTCGTCCAGTGTTTGGGGTAGGGAATCGAGCAGCTGTTCGAGAAGATCTTCGCTCTGTGGGCAGCTGGCCAGTGCTTTGAATTGGCATTCTACCCAGCGAAATCTGTCCTAGGTCAGCAGTTGCTTGTGAGATTTAAGGTAGCTTCGCCTTACACGCCCTGGGCTCGAGTGGTAAATGCGGTTTCAATCTGAGCGTGATGTTCCTCTCATCTCCGAAGCCGTCGATTGGTGCGAAGATGCTCGGAAACGAAGGATGCAATGTCCCGATCAATAGATTCATTCTTCATCTTGATGGCCTCCTCAGGCAGCGCACATAACTCCTCGCGAATGTCAACCTCTTCTCGACTTGAGACAATGAGGTGAAGGCCGGGCTCAGACCAGGCGCGAAGCTCGGCTAAGCACTGCAGCATGTCTTCACGGTGCTTATCCCTCGGGCTCTCGTCCAGAGCGTCCAAGACAATGTACACATCTTTAAACGCCCGTACGATCTGATGGAGGCAGTCTATGAGAGCAGTGTCCGGTGGTGAAGCGTTGCGGTAGCTATCATGCAGCCGTGAGAGAAAGGCATAGTTGCCGTCAAGTTGGCTTGACAACTGTAGTACAAGGGCACGGAGCATAGCTGACGCGTCTTGTTTACTCTTATCATTGAAAGTGAAGAAGAAGAAGGCTATGCCAATACGTGGGTTCGCCCGGCGATGTCGAAAGGCGAACTGGATAGCTGTAGAGCACAGCACAGACTTGCCGCATCCTGCGAAGCCAACGAGCCAGAGGAAGGAGCCAGGCTTCTCGAGCCAGGCTGTGAAGGTCGGGCCTTTGACAAACCATAGTCCCGTACCGGGATGCTTCTTCTTGACCGCCTCATTGAAGCCGATCGTGGCATCTGGAGCCTTGAGCCATTCTCTGATACCCGAAGAGACCTGGGCAGCTCTTGCCAGGTCGAGCAAAGCTTTGGTGTCCGTGATGTCGTCCTGCACCTTACCGATGTCCCTCTGCTGTAGTAATTGCATTGCCCGAAATAAATAGGAGACGAGGTCGTCGACGTCCTCATCCAGCTTCTGTAGTGTGCTCTGTCGAAAAGGATATACGATGCGGCGGCCCGCGGCGCGAAGTCCCGCCATGGTGCCCCGATGAGGGGCTTGATTGAACTTGCTCAACTCCGCCTCGAGGTCTTGGATGAGCTCCTTGCAAACTTCCATACAAGAGTCAACGTTCGCGAGTATTCCACCGTCGTCGGCTTCGGGTTCGCGCCGCTTAAATTGTTGGCGCAAACTTTCAAGCAAGTCGAGAAGGCGAGAAAGCTTCTTGGTCGTGTGGGCAACATCGGATTCCTGGCCTTGAAACGCCTCGTAGTAGTCGAACAATCCCTGAGCAACCGTGATACCGAGCGATATGATGCCAACTGCGCTTCCAGCGACGGATAATGGATCTGCCATGCTGGTGCGTAAGGGGATCAATTGCGCCTGAGTATTTGCGGTGGACGAGTCGCGAGGGATGAAGAGCACGCATCACCGGTTCCAGCCGGGACTTCGTCAAGCTTTCATGTCTAGCCGCCGTGGCGGCATATTGGATGCCAGGCAGCAGTCACGCAGGCGCCTAACAGGAGAAGACCATCATTCTGATAGGCCGATTGAAATGTGCAAGCTGGACGCCTCAAAGAGAGGCTCATGCATGATGAATGATGTGGCAGTTGTTGGTCTTCAGGAATCTCGGGGCGCGAGGAGGCGGGGGCGACGCAGATGAGGCAACACCCCTGGAGATCATCGCGAGGTATTGTTGGCCGAGACAAAGCTCACAGGCTGACTACAGGATGTACCTTCGCGACGATAGAGGAAACCTGAATCAGTCTTCTGGGCGCAATTCGTTGAGTTAAAGCCTATAGGAGTTCACAGCCAGGGACTTCATTGTGGTCAGTGACTTAGTGTTCACTGCGCGTCGTTGGCACGTTCCGAGCCGATTGATCTCAGGATCCATCGTACCCAATGACGCAAGCGCGCTCGCCGACTGTCTTAATCGGAGGAGTGGCACTCGTATCATCTAAGCCAATAAATAAAGTGAGGCGAGCGGTAAAGGTGGATGGCGAAATCTAAGAGTACATGCATGATCCAATTAAATGTTACTGTTAGTCGCACTTAAATCTCACTACTACTAGAATTAGGAGGTTGGCGTTAATGCTAGGGTCAATAGCTGCTGTCTGAAAAAGAGCTGACCGAAATGGAGGGGCGTGGGAGTAAAGGAATGGAGCAGGCACCGTTATGGTGTCAGCGTTTGGCATAACCGTCTCCAACGGTGTTAACGCCAAAACGGTGGAAAGCGGAACCTGTCGAGGCCGGTTTTCGGAGCTTTTTTGAAATCACATCATCACGTGTCTACTCCAACCGGGATAACATCGGGAAACCTCAGAAAATCTTGCCAAGACCTGGCTTGACTATGAAAGACTCCCCGTCAGCTCTCCCATAATCAAGCCACTAACCGGCGGATTAGTAGTTGGGTCGGTGACGACCAGCGAATCCCCGCTGTTGTATGTTTTTGGCGACTTCATTTTTGCCATAAGCCACTGAAGATCGAGCCAATGGTCTTGTATTCTTTTGACGTTGTCCGTTAGCGGGGTTGATCCAACGTACTTATCGGGCCAGATTAATGGGGCTGTTGGGGTGTTTGGCACGACTTAGTACCTTGCTATATTGCGTTGAACATTGTGAATATGTCTGTGTGGTAGAAAGGGTACAATTTGACTACTAACAACGTTACTGTTCAATGCGACACCACTTTTTGGGGGGTCTTTTTCCACCAGCTGCTGGGCGCAGGCTATGGGGATTCATCACCACTCGTTATCCTCAACAATCTCTCCAATATCTGGACCAGTGGCCATACAGCAGATGCAGCAAGTACCAGTAGAGGGCAATCTTTAGACACGGGCCATAGCTAAAGAGGCCTTGCTGAATCGTCTGGGGTTTATGTAACTCATTGTTGAAGGGGGGCAAGAAGAAGATCAAGGACTAACACAAGTATGATCAAGTGGATCTAAGCTTGAGAAGTCATAACCCCTGCGAGTAAACAACTTTTGGGGGTTGAGGGTGCAGAGAGTCCGGAAATATCTCCTTTAGATGGTTCACCATGGTCAGAGTCAAATGCAAAGGCAGCCCGAGAATAAATGGGATGCTGAAAACTAGACCTGTTTAGATAATATCTTCGTTCATGTAAGTGACTGTCTCCCTTAAGTGAGATCTAAACAGTCAAAACCAATACTCGGCGTTCTTTATGCTTTCACAAACCATTTCCAACATTGGGGCTCGCCTTTTTCTTACCGCTCCTGCCGGAGGACCTCATGGTCTTATCAACGAGTAAGGCGCACAAGGCAAGCATTGACCTTTTCAGCACCGTTCTGGGTCTTCGAAATGAACTGAAGATCTCGCAATTTTCTGGGAACTAACAAGAAAGTCTGGTTGAATTAGTTTCTTCGCCCGTTTGACGGGAACCTTGGAGCCTGAAGCTCCGTATTTTCCAAAGATGCTCGTCAACAATGAGGTTCGCGTCTCATAGGTGAAGCTTTCCTGGGAGAGACGCTGACACTTTGGCAGGCTTTTGGTTCTTTTCATGTGCAATAGTGGGTAATCTTGGATCTGATGCTCGGACATGTTACATGTTGTCGTAACATGGAAGCTGTCGATGACTTAATGGAGATGCTGCGGTATGAAAGGAAGGCTGGGGATGATCGATGAATTCGGTGATCAAATTAGTGAAGCTTAGCACCCGATGAGCCTCGCGTTGATGGAACGGATATCCATAATAATATATTTGTGCTCAACGTGTTTGAGCTGTTTCATGCGTTGATCTACTTGTCTGAGAATATGATCGCATCTATATGAAGAGGGCCAAACACAATCCATATTTCGGCGCTGCACGTTCGGTCAGTTGAAATCTCTAATTGCCCGCCAAGCTAGTGCTTCTGATAGCTATTTTTCATAGTTTTTTGCGGGATAGGATCCATGGTCAAGCGACGAGATAGGCAGGGTTTAACAAAAGGAAAGAGAGCTATGAAGTCGACTCATTGATCGTCGTTTCTTGCCGCAAAGAAAGTGGACTGATGGCGAAAGCCTCGGTATTAAGGAGTTCAACAGCCAAGGGCGATATTTCTGTCTGGGAATAGATAGAGATCTAGCTATCTGATGTGTTGTGTGTTGTTTGCTTCCCAAGCCGTCTTCGAGCAGGCCTGGGTAGCGACATTTTTCTTAGCTTTATTCTTCGGCATGCCGGAATTTCGGGGCTGCCCGCGTTTCTTTGGCGTTCCTGGCATCGGAGCATAAGTGGATATTGAAAAAAATGAGATCCTCCTGAGTTACTGTTGAATCCTAAACAAGCTGGCAAGTTAACTACACCAACGCGTCAAGCGCGTAACTATTGAGTCCTGGTTGGCCAATACTGTCTCCACTGGGTTTCTATCCGACAATCCATGCTTCAATCTCGTATAACCCAGTGCTAATCGTCGGATTCTGTTTAATGAGTTTCACAAATAACTAGGGTAAAATGTAGAAAAATGCCTTTTGGGGTCGAATCAGTATAAAACTTCCGCCAGACAGGGATATTAATAAACGGCGAATAATTTTCCACCCTATGTTATTTTACCATTACCTCAATTCAATCGTCTGAAACATGACACCAAGGCCATGGGACCACAAAGCGCTTAACCTTTATGTTTAAACGCGAGATACCGATATATAATAAGCGTGGTCCTATGGTTTTAAGCTTATGGCCTTATTTTCATCGCAATTCACATTCGTTCATTCACTCTGCTTGGGCCAGAGTCGTTTTCCTATTTCTTTTCTGTACATTTTTACCCACTCTTTTCTCAAGTCACTCATTTAAAGAACCATCAATATGCGCGTCTCTACTATCTCCGCCATCTGCAGCGGCCTCGCCGTCTCTGCTATCGCCCAGTCAGATCTCGACGGTTCCGTCTGGAAGGCTCTTCTCGCCGAGCCCCAAAGCAAGCGCGGCTTCTCCGACATGCCTCGCAACCGTCCCGTCAAGCGTCAGTCGGGCTGGAACCCGCCTGCGGACTTGAAAGCTCCCCTCCAAGAGGTCTGGGAGCACTATGAGAAGACCTACGACGGTGGGCTTGACGCCAACGTCAACACTGGCTTCCACCAGATCATGGCTAACAAGGGTTACCTTAACATCTGTGTCCGATGGGACTCTAGCGCCAGCATCACCGAAGCCGAACGAACCAAGATCGCCAGTGCGTATAACGCCCAGTACCAGAAGTGGTTCAAGTGGCTCTACGGCTACAACGGCTTTCCTTACGACGAGGTCAAGGTCAATATTGTCGCATATGCCGTCAAGGACAAGAGCCAGCTTCAGGGCTCCACAACTGGCTACGAGGTCTACACTGAGCTCGACGCTGAGGGTGTCCCCATGTGCCCTGTCGCTTGTGCTCGTGATGCTCACCTTGATGGCGACTATAGTGGCTGCAAGGCTGGTGCTGATCGCCATTATGACCACTCTCTCTGGTTGAAGGATGGTCTTGAGGGCGGTTTTGGTCATAACTGGGGTCAAGAGGTTGGCCGTGAGTATTTCATGAACAACCTTGGGTCTGACAACATCCACATTCTTTTGCACGAGATGGTATGTCCACGGAGACTTCGATTCATGGATAGCGCTGACAGACTACACAGGGCCATACCTTTGCTCTTGATGATTGTACGTAGCCCTCCCCTTATACAAAAAACCCTTTGCTGACAAGTTATAGTCTATGGTACCTTCCATCCACCACCTAATCTTACTTCAATTCGAGAAATACTGACTTGAATAGACTGGACCCCCACTGGTATCTCCAAGTTCATCATGCTTGCTGGTGCCTCCATGGAAATCACGGACTTCGATGGCTGGATGTACCGCAACTGGTGGTACTACCTCTCTCAAAAGAACAACTGGACTTCCGGCAAATCTAGCACTGATGCTGCACCTGCCTCATCCGAATCCAATCCTACCACTAAGACTGCCGCATCCGTCACCAAGACTACTACTCCCAAGCCCAGCACCACCACTACCAAGGCCATCGTCGCTAAGCCTGCCTCTACCAAGAAGGCCACTGCTACCAAGGCTGCCGCTACTCAGGTTACTTCTGCCGGAAACACCTCTAGTGCCGAGGTTGCTCCCTGGGGCCAGTGTGGTGGTAACAACTGGATTGGTGCCACCAAGTGTGCTTCTGGTGCCAAGTGCATTAAGCGGAACGATTACTACTCTCAGTGTGTTGCCAACTAATGCTTTTGCAGCTGGCAGTGTTATGTCGGGATGTGAAGCTGGTGTTTGATGTTGAACTAGCAAGATAATTTAAAGGAGGAGATGCAAACCCACGAATAATACATAGATGCTGGGGCTTTGTCAGAGAATGGCTTGTTTCACTGTGATTTAATAGACAAAACTATGCCGCTTCGCAATGTTGAATCGCGTCACGTCCAGCTGTTCTGAGTCCATATCTGTTTTTGTAACATGGTTCAGTGGAACGTAGATTATATATTTTCGCCCGTAGCCTTTCTATTGAACAGACAAATAACCTGTGTGGCAGTTTGAAGAGAGGATCAGATGATGGGTACTGGCCATGTTACAACTCGACCTTCATAAGCGGTAATCTGACCTGGACAAGGGTTCCCTGTTTGTAATTGCAGTCCCTAGACAAAATGCTAGGCTTTGAGGTATGGAAGCATATTTCCTAGCAGGCTACATGTATTCTTTGACGACCGTCACTGCTAAGCTCCTAACTAGGTAAACACACGGCTCCAACCACTCCTTTCATGCATACTTTACTACTTCATCGAAGGTCGTGGTGCTTCTTCTATCGCTCGAGATCACATCTTTCAACTTCAACACCTTTTAATAGCATAAACATCCCCAGGCCCCACCATTCCTAACCAGACCTTACCAGTTGCCATCTCACTACACCCATCTGTATAATCAATCTGACAGTTCATAACGGCCTTCTTGTTAGGAAACGATCTTCCATGAAGGAACATAATAGCCAAGACCGTGGAAGCAATCAGAGAGAATAGCTTTATCTTGTTGGCCTTTTGAGGGAGAGCTTGGTTGGCGCGCACATGGCGACGATTGACGTCCCAGCCCCAAGCCATAGATGCACTTACTGCGATGCCGAGAAGCAGATAGAACTCAGGGTCGCTTAGAAAAGCAGCGATGAAGTCGTACTGGCCCTGGAAGACCCAAAGTCCTCCTCCTCTACTGGGCATTGTTGTGTTGTGTTTTCGGGGGTGCGGTGATGGGGGTGTTGTGTATAGTTGAAGAGTTTGATGTCGGGGTTCAAAACGAAGTGATGGGGAGAGATTGTTAGTGGGATACTTCTAAAAGCAGAAGAAGATGGGTGGAATTTCTTTTTAGGCGTCCAGAAACCGGGAAACGGCTGTGACTGGGATCAATGATATGCCACTGCCAGTGCTCTCATTACAGTTGTTCTTACTGAACGCCAGTACTAAGTTTTGTGACAGCTGAATAGCTAGCTGCCTTACCTGATACTTCACCTATTCCTGTGAATCGTTTGTTCAGCCAGTGTCAGGTCAGTAAATGAAAGGGGCTGACTAGCGTGCGATAAATCTGTTGTTCAGGTCGACGATGCGGTATCAGATACGGAAGTATATTGGCAAATAGCTGCTCCTAGACCTGCTGGTCGTATAACCAGAAATTCATCTGATATACTGCTATATTTATGTGGTGTTCATAAAGACTAGTTAAAATATGCATGGTACGATCATGTACACGGTATGGGTTCTAGGTGGAGATATTGTGTGTTCGCGGACCCCCTCAAGTTCTGCCACAAGCCGAGCATCCGGAAAAGCATCTAATTAATCTGACAACGTTTGACACGGTGAAATAAGTTCTGCATTGGCAATGATGTTACCTAAAGACATGCTGCGAGTGAAAACGCCACTTATCGTATCTGTATTCAGTTGGGAGGTCAAACAAGTATCCTCAGCCTCAATCGGAATTCTGCACACATGAGCACCAGAGTCATTGGGCTGTAGGTCCGAGGTTCCGTTCCGCAGTCAATCATGACTAATCAAGAGCTTTGTACTGGCTATCATAGTCGGTACGAGACAACGATAGGTTGCTTCGGCACAGGGGCAAAAGCCGATGGAGACCAATACTGAACAATACGTCAGGCCCTGAGTTTTCTGAAGCTTTTCTGCATGCATGTTAGGATTCCACTTGTGGCCTTCTTTCTCTTAGCTGGAAAAGTGACTGCGCGGTGTTAAGATCCAGCAACGACAGATAAAGCGAAAGTTGGTAGCAATTACCATGCCTGCGAAACAAAATCTTTCACCAAAGACAGGATCTTGGATTAAGTAGTTTTATGCTGGGGCGCATTACAACCTCGTCAGGCAATTGCACCTCGCGAAGCTGCCACACTACCAGTAGCCCATACTATTTATGAAATGGAATATTCGAGACTGGAGGATTCGCTCTTGGATGTTCCATGCCCTCCTGTGGAGATGGGTTTCGTTGACGGAAGTTTCAAAGTTGGGCACACTGTTTGGTGCATAGCCCGCTGTGTCCTAAGTGAGATCCGCCCACCAATAAAGAGACTTTTGGCTGATCTGAGGGCAGACTCTCAGCCTAGCATAGAAGTTTTCCGTGAGGTCTATTTCGGCATCCCAATGATAAGGATGTCTTAGGTGTAGATAATATACACAATCTTGAGTAAAGCGTCACACTTATAGGGAGAAAAAGAAACCCTTCACGTCAGCAGTCCAATCATCAGGTTTTGTCCAGGCAGGGTAGTGACCTCCACCGGAATGCTTCTTGTAGTAAACAAGGTTAACCAATGGCTCCAACCAAGACTTGGGCTACAATTATTAGTAAGTTATATAACAGCGGTGGGTTAGGGGGCCTTACCACCAATGGAAATTTGCGAAGGCCGGGGAATGGACCATTTTCATTGCCCCAAGTGGTAACAGCCGTGGGTACATTAGATATCTTGGTGGTCGATAACGCGGCCTATCAACCCAGTCAGTGGAATACACAACATGGCGCAGCCGAAGGTAACTTACTTCCCCAATCGAATAAGATTGAATGCTGCCATATGTATCCTGAATCCAAGTCACGAAACCATCCGTCACAATCTCCTCCTGCGTAGGCTCAACGCCGTCGTTACTGCTTGTTTTAAGATCCCATAGCCAAGTGGCAGTACCAACCGGGCTATCCGACAGGATGCCAGCCAGAAGCCCAGGCTTCTGGGACTGCACACTGGCGTAGGCGAAGTGCTTGGTCGAGAACTCGTTAAGGCCAGCCAAGTACTCATTTTCTTCCTGTGTGGTCTTGCCTTGCTCTGCACGAGCGAGAATCTCTGGTGTAGGCTGGGCCAGGAAGAAATCGGTGAAGTGGCCGATTATGTTGTCGCCTACATACTCTGTCATGGCGGAGCCATAAATCCAGCCGAGATCGGTGCTAACAACGCCGTATTTCTTATAGCCAAGCTGTTGCATGAGGTCGTCAAAAGCGACGGCCTGCTCCCTTGCACCGAGGCCCGCCTTAGTTGGCGCAGGACTAAAACCAAAACCTGGAAGATCGATCGCGACGACATGAAAGTTCTTTGACAGCTTCGGGAACACCTTTCTCCATTCTAGGTGCGTAGAGCTCCATCCATGGAGAAGCAACAGAAGGGTCGACTTGCTATTCCTTGACCTTTCGTGAACGAAGTGGATCGGAATCGGCTCAGAATAGTTACCATTTCCAGGAACAGTGGTAGCATAGTGCTTGTAGTCCGTGTTGATTGACCTCTCGACATCTCTCCAGTTATATTTACTGCTCCAGTACTCAGCAAGGTCTTTCACGGCATCCTTGGGGGGGCCTTCGTTGGTCCAGTCTGAAAAGAAGCTATTGGCTGGACGATAGTCGCGGACTTTGCGGATGGTAAAATTAAGGAAGTCTTGGTCGACTTTGATGTCAAATCGCTGGGGGGAGTTGGTCTTGGGGAAGTAGAAATTGAGTTCTGTTGTAGTCAGATGTGCAATAACTTTCTATGGGACAGTGATAGAGTAGTATACCTTTGGCCTGGGCAGACCAAGCAAGGAGTAGTAGAATGCCGTGTTTTAGCATTTTGTATAGGTAAGGCAAAGAAAAAAAGGTGTCTGAAAGTGATGATGGTTATAACATAATATCTACTCTAAGATGACATCAGCTTTTAAGAATTTATACCTAAGCATAAGCAGATAGAAAAAGATAAGTCTGTATTTATAAGCAGTATATACATTTTAGACTTGATGTTACTTTCTAAGTCTTAAAAATAAGCACTGAGCTTAAAATGGAAGCTTTAACTAGGTCTTGGCATTAAGGATCCTAGAGACAGAGTCAGCATTAGTAAGAAGGATAAGGAAAAGGATATCCATATTGTCATACAGTGCCCTTGTAACTGGTAGGAGTCAGTGATGGGGAGGATATGACCCCAAAGCTGACGTGATAAAAGGAGCGGAAAGATCTGTTGATATCTGTGTGTTGGTGGAAGACAGAACAGTAGCTAATGGTCAGTACGCAGGGCAATTAAATCTAACACTCTTTCATTTAATTACGCGATGGGCTTTTAGTCAGTGGCACAATAGATTATACTACACGAGAAAAAGAGTGTCAGACAGGGGGAGGGGGATATGTTCGAGGTAAGTGCAGTGGCACGTCACCATGCCAATTATACCAAGATGTTTGGGCGACACTGGCACTGGCATTCCGTAGGTAATGATCCGGGTTTCTTAGGCATGAGGTCGGCGTCTACTGGAATAGAACCAGTCGCGATGGTTTATGACTTCCATGCCAGTGAAGATTTACTGCTCAGTACAGGGGACACACGACTGCTGCTCACCATGTAATACAGGCGGTCTGGGTCAAAGGACAAAGAACTAGGTTACCCAACATTTCACATGACTTTGCAATTCTTGGCTGGGCAACTCTAAACTAAGCCCGCAATTCAAGAGCGCTATTTGATGGATCCGACAGCAATTCATGTTCCTTCCTCTTCATCTGGGCAATCTTATGTACAGCGCCAGCAGCGTAGATGGCAGAGACAAGAATACCGACAATACTGTATCCAACAACCAAACCAGTAGATGCACTAGATAACTGCAACCCAATGCCTCCATTGATGATGCCGACAACCATGATACCTCTGCCGTACCAAATATGTCCGTAGCTGATTGTCGTTCGACGTTGGTACTTGACGTAGTTTCTATGGTGCATCCATCCCAAGACAGGCTGTATAATCACCAAGACGCACACTATCGTCCCGAGGACAACGTGAGGTTCGTGAAACCACTATAGAATGTTAGTTACTTTCGACACATGATACATACGACTTACATCTCCACCACGATCAGCCGCGACCTTCCCAATTCCAAAGCCAATCCACATGCCTAGAAAGGCGATGATCTGCCACGAGGCATGAATGAGCCATCTCCCAAGTAGAGGCATGAGAACAGAGCCAATTGGGAACCCGATGAGGAAAACGACGGCCATGATAACACCGTGCGCTGAGCCAGTATGATCTTCACCTCCACCGCCACCAGAGACAGCATTGTCGCTTGGCGTAGTGTTGGACGAGTTAAGGAAAGGGTTGGATGTGCCGCTAACAGTAGCTTTAGAAAGATCAACGGAGAAGCTATCCGTTCCATCATGTTCAGCAAAGTCACTGCTTGCATCGCTTGTGTCCAGAGAGGTACCCTTCTTCCAGGCACTGATCCAATGAGCAGTCCCTTGTATACTCGCATCTTTCCAGTAGATGTTGGCTACCATTGTACCATTCGATACGCCGCTTCCCTCAACAAGCTTGATACCGCTCATTGCTTGATAGGTCGGCATATCATGGCCGTGTCCCTTGCGGGTGCTCAAGGTGACATTGCCCGCGCCGTCCTGGTATATGACGAGCATCGTCGAGCCGCTCATGCGGGATCCGGTGCCGAGGGCGACCCATTGGTATGTAGTAGGGGCTTCGAAGCGAACGTAGAGGGAAGAGGTTGACGATGGAACGGCCCACCTGTAACAGACTTTGCTTGACGATGCATCACAGTAGGACGCTGGGGAGGCATGTGCGATGGTGGCAACTGAAGGGAGTATTTATAAGTCTCTAGTTATTACTGAAGAGGTAACTACTCACAGAATACCAAAACAAAGGCGCATATAATGTCTAGAGAACGATTCATCTTGAACGTAATGAAAGCAGACAGATTGCAACCGAAACAACAAGGCAAAACGCGACTGAATTGCTTGGCAACATGGCATGCATTTCTGTGGGCTAATTTCCTCCTTATACCCCAAGCCACGTCCCTCCAACCGAGGATAAACATCCTCTCACAGTGAAAAGCATTCCAAGCCACAAAAGCCAAGCCTACGTAACCCTCCTAGCACGACGGTTCCCAGCCAGCCAATCACAGCGCTCGTTATTGTGATGACCAGCTTCTAGACCAAGCCTAAATTAAGCATTCGCCGATCAAGCACGGGAGACGATGGTCTGTGCCTGCCAAGAGATCTCTTTTTCTTGGCGCGGAGGCGAGGGTTTTCCTGATTTAGGGCTGTGACTTACGTGGCTCGGGAACAATACGACTTTGATCTGACGATGGCTGTGTAAGCCATGGGTTTTAGAACCTGCGCTGCGCAGTTCAATCAAGACAGCGAGAGGAAATTTGGTATTTGTATCCTCGGCAATATTCTGCTTATAGTCAAGTCTAAAGGCAAGTCTAATTGACCATTCTCTGGACAGTAGGCAGAATAGATTTGTTCACAGCGGTCACTGATTTAATTCGTTGCTTCGAGACCATCGCGTAGTAAAATATTCACCTGCAAAATCGAACAGCTCAAGATTGTTATTGCCCTTATTGGTAGTACTCAGTCTCTCTTTTTAATCTCCAGTTTCCAATTGCCGAGTGCACGGGTCATTTTCGCAAGATCATGATCTGACGATGCACGTCACGTCCGCGATTTGATTGGCTGTGCCAGTAATGGTCTAGAGCTTCATTTCATCCCTTGAGGCTTGTGCTACGCCAGCTTGCGTGTCCATCAGATCATCGATTGTTCTTTTTATTCTAGGCCTGATAGTTCTTTAAGGTCTCTGTATAACATAAGAAGAATAAGAGGGCTCCTGGTTACAGTGCTGGAAAGAACATTAACAATATCGCTTTAATAAGGTTTATAGTATTTCTTACAAGTCAGTGTATAAAACAGGTCAGCAATAGAGGTTGTAGATAAGAATATCGGGGAGATTATAAAATTTGATGAGTTTGCATTGCATAACTACTTTTTCAATTTTTCTTTTTGTCTCAACTAGGTCCTGGCTCATTCTCACGTAGGTATCGCGGCCAGAAGTGAAGTTGGGGCAAGATAGCTTAGCTAACCATGGTATTCATCTCCCTAGATGTTCCCCACCTCTGCCATCAATGGTTCACTCGGTCCCCATTGGAAGTCCCTCGCACCATATGCAAGTAACAGCTGCTCAATGGGTTCCGCTGAAAAGTCCATGATATCGTCTCCTATAACTTCCACGAAGGACACACAATAATCGCTTCTGTGAATGCAAAGACCAGACATCCCGTGGAACTGTTTGAAACTAGCCATTAGGCTATTGGCTGGCCAAGCACTGCTCGATGGATCGCAAATATAATTTGGATCAGCGCCAAAACGCAATAGTAATTGTACAACCTCCAAGTTTCGGGCCCCAACAGCCATTTGTAGCGCTGTGAGGGGATATCCTGGGAGATTGGGTTGAGCTCCCGCTTCCAATAGATGTTGCAGTGGACTAAAGGGGTGGCCTTTACATGTGTGTTGGAGCTTTGGATTTGGGGGGCAATGACCTATAAAATAGAGAAGTGCCATGGACGGATCGTAAAGCCCAGTGTAGTTGACCAGTAAGCTGTGTAGAGCCTCCGAAGCTTGGTCCACAAAATGAACCATCATTTCAACTAGTTGTCCATCAAACACGTATGTGTAGAAAGTTAGCTCACGCGCTCCCCTCCTGGACCAAGTATGAACATCCCATTTCTTGCTCAGTACTATCCTGTTACTGAGGAGTACCTTGAGATCTGTCTCCCGAACGAGTCTGGAAATTAGAGGTGAATCCATATCGTTAGTTACAAGAAACATGCTTAGAAACAAAGATGCGTCACTATGTGCTAGATTTTCGTTCCAGTCGATGGTCCAAGCAAACTTGTCGCGGCGAAGTCCAGTTTCGGTGAGTAGACGAACCCATTGCCAACTGCCTTCATTGAATGCGATTTTGCCAAGGCACCTAAAGTACTGTGTAGAAGGACATAGAAGTCTCTTGACCCGCTCATAAAATTCATTGTCCTTAGATATTTCTTCTCCCCATATCCTGAGCGAATGTATTATATGAAAAAAAGAGTGAAAGCTTAGGTTCTTCCAAAGATCTTGCATGTCAAATAGCAGATTCGCCCCCGTTTTGAGGTCTTTGAGATCTTGCAAAGCGAACTTTTGTGCCTGAAGCAATAGGACATCCAAGCATGTAGACAGAACCCTGTCCCTTTCGGTGGAAAAGGCGATGAGCGGACCTTGACGAATTCGTTCTGAGTTCAGATACTCCTTAACGGTGTAGTGCGCAAATGATACAGAATCCATCAGACTGTTGATAAGACACCCACAAAGCTCAAATAATCTTTCGGGGTTGTAAAGAACATCATCGTTGTGGCTATCTATCCGTGACATGCTGCTTTCAATTGCGTCCAAGAGAAGAACGGATGGTATACCAGTGCCGTCAGGGTCAAGTTCACCATAGAACCAAAGCCATTGAAAAGCATGAGAAACGAATTTCCAATCGTCTTGGGGTATACGAAGAAATATCCGGTCATAAGTCTCATCCAAGTCTTTTGGAAGTCTTTCCAGAGCCTTGCTGACAACATCACGCTCGCCGCTCAAGCGCTGCAATTCATGTAGTTGACAAACGGCCCACCGAAACCTATATCTTGTCAGCAGAACCACAGTCTCCGTGTGATCAAATATTTACATTCCCTTGGCCTGAGTACTAATAGCGTCTTCAACTTCAATGAGAAGATCGTCAGGCCAGCATTGAAACTTCATATTTGAACGTATGATTGACCGAACATGAAGGCGAATATCCTCTTCAACCAGTTCGTTTGACATCAGGACAGAGACAGATATTTTCTTCATTACTCGTTCGATATCGATGTACTTACGACTCATGACAAGGATCTGAAGATTGGAGAACCTTCGATCAGTGACTAGAGTCTGAATGAGCTCAAGCAGTTCGTCACGGGGATCACACTCGTCGACAGCATCGATCACGATATACACGCAGTTAAAGACCTGGAGGATCTCTTCTAGCGCTTCAAGTAGTTCATGAATGCTTGGCTCCCCACCGCGCTTGAAGAAATCGTGCATCAGAGTAGAAATAATTTCTGCCCGACGGGAAAGCTGGGTTATGACCCATCTAAGAAACGGCGCCGCCTCATCTTGGTGATGGCCAAAATAGCAGTAGTAATAAGCACTCGTGCAAGGCGAATTCTCTGTTGAAACCCTCTTGCAGTGATCTTGGATGTTCTGAATTAACCATGATGCGAGGATGGTCTTTCCAGCACCTGGAATACCGTGGACCCAGAGGCATCGAACAATGGAAGCTAACCAGTCAGTCCAGTACTGTGAGCGAATCATCCAACTTCCGGTTCCATTTTCGTATAATTTGCGCGATCGATTATAAATTGGTGAAGGATCAGTCGTTGTTAGCCAGTTGTGCACTCTGTGACGTTGCTCCTCCGTCAAGATGGAGCGGATCTCTTCAGAAGCAGCTTTGATATCTTTTATATCTTTCGTGACCTCTGTCGTCAGCGCTAGCTGGATGCCGTCCTTATGGCGGTTGATCTGCTGGAGAAGATCCTGCACCTGGCCCTGCTTCAGAGGCCATGCCAATGTTGCAAATGTTGCTTGGAGCTTCTGCCGTTTCGAAGTGTTTTACCCGCTCTGAAGAGATTGTTTCGGAAATAGCTTCTCAAGTGCTATCATCGCGGCCCTACACCCTTCGATGGGACCGTCAGAAGTCGCTAGTCGATTCTGCAAGGCGGGTGTGAAGGTCTCACATTTTGATATGAACTCTAGGTTCTCAAGGACGGACTTGAGAGTGGACACTTCGATTAAAACGGTACGTAAGCTGGTAGGTGCATCGGAGCGGAGTGCTTCAATGTAGAATTTGCAAGCGCTGATTACTTCCTTAGAAATCTGGATGACTGCAATTGCGCTCGCGACAACGCCTAGTGCTTCAGCCATGATTTAGGCTTGCTTGGTGCAAGGGACAAGATTTGTTGATGCGTGTTCAATGGCGGCGGTCGATGGAATTGCGCTAGATAAGATTCCCGACAACAGGTCAATAAGGGAAGGAAAAAGCGCCAGGGTTTGAGGGATTTTGAAAGGGAAAATAGAGAGGTCCTTGAATTTGTTATTTCCCCCGCAGTGGCTATGTAAGGCATTCTCTGTTGCCTGTCTGATCCAGAAATTGGTGGCGTTTTCAACCTGTTGGCAGTGCAGATATTGGTGTCTTTTCGCCCAGTCAGCGTTGTTGAAAAGCAATGACCACCAACCACTCCAAGTCTCACCGCCTGAAAAATATCTTACCCAATTCTGAGAAGACTTCCTTGCATACACCATCCTACCTATTGCCCGCGTACATGGGTAATATGAGGGATCGCGCAATTATAAAATGTTGGAAGAAAGAGTATGTGATGGGAACTGCTGAAGAGTTCTGTGCAGCGGTGGGATGGCAAAATCAATGGATCTGTGAATTAAAAGTCTCTTGGTCGTGTAAGCCTGTTGCAAGCATCGCAGCTTCTCTGCAATATCTGAAGTGTGCAGTTCAATGCTCACTACCTGCGTCCTGCAGCTGGAAACATTCCATAAAAGTCAGATATCTTTAATCATGGCACTGGAGCTATGCTCCTGTATATTTAGTTATGTGGGCAAGCCTTTTACTGACAGAATAAATAAAAGCAAGCAGAGAGTAAGTTCTCAGTCTTCCAGTTGACTTTGTAATGTAAATGAACTAAGGTTTCAGGCATCAGTATTCTAGCTTGCATGTGGCTGCGTCCAGGGTAGTGAAGATGGCTGAAAAATTTATTAAAACATCAGCCCACTTTTCTCTTATTTCTGTGCAAGCGCGTAGTATCTTATCTCTCTTAAAACTGCTATTAGCAACGTCACGGAATTATTAAATTAACAATCACCCACTTACTAATTAAACTATTATCAGCCTCATACGCTCTTTAGTTCATTACCATAGCTGACTATAGCTTATAGCTCTTAATGTACTGATATATTAATAACCGGCTTCACACCTCTATCACTACCCCTGTCTTGTGACCATAAACGCGACGCGCCAGCGAGCCCGATAATTCTGAGCTATTCTGAGTCCGCCTTAGTGCGACTTCGGCATAACTTCCTTCCGCATCCATTTTGAGCAAGGGTACGGATACTACTTCACAGACCTCCTCTCTCAAGGCTATGAGTTCCACTTAATTCTCAATAGTGCTTACAACAAACAACAAACGTAATTATCTCGTCTTGACAAAATAGCTCAATATGGACCAAAAGTCTCCTGCGACATATACGTTGGTGAAAGGAACAGGTATGGTCTGAGCAGGAATTATTCATCGAACAAACTAATCTCAGCTGCAGGATCTCTACAGCGTACATGGTATCTCTACCATCGCCTGGGTATCTGGTCAAACATTCTGGTTTCTGCGCGCTATATCTGCGCCAATGGACAAGAGCTCAGCCGGAGTGCTATCATTGGAGCACTGCGCCTTGTTGTACGAGCTCATCCTGCTTTGTGGCATGTCTTTGTCCAGAGACCATCTCCTAATCGAGGTAATCACCAGCTGCATACCGCCAGGCTGCACACTATCGATCTGGAGAAATGCATCGAAATCTTAGTTTGTGACGAAAACAATCCCGAGGTCACTTCTGATGATCTTGAAAGAACCCATAATGAGTGGTGGTGGACTGCTGATGAACCAGATCGCCCATTGTGGAAGCTTCTTGTGAAAGGAAACAACATTATATTTGTCTATCATCATTCTTTAGGCGACGGTATATCCGGGATGGTCTTTCATCGTGAATTTCTCGCCGCGCTTGATTCCCTCACCGCTGCAAAGACTATGCACATCGCTCTTCCTGATACTCTCATTCATGCAGACGAGAGCGTTCAATCCCCCATCGAACCGGAAGACGTTTGGGAAGGAAAAGACAGCATACTGGAGTTAATTTGGACGCAGTTAGTGTGGTTGTTTGTTAAGCTATTCTACGGCAACAATCGTATCTACGGCGATCTTCCCCCTTCCAAGCCTCACCTCAAGTCTGCAACTGCAGTGGCAAAGCAAGAAGAAAGAACCGTCACACGAATTTCGTCGTATCGTATCCCGGCAGAAGACATGTCGTCAATACTCAAAGCATGTCGCAAACACCAAACTACCTTTACACCTCTACTCATTACAATGTTTACCATCGTGCTTGGCACTGAATTCTACCCAAACGCAAAGATAGGAGCCACACGCTTCAATTTTGACTTGAGACCCAGCCTTCCCATGTCTCGTGTTGGTGGAGGAACAGAAAATGGAACGTTTGTGAATGCAGCAGGAAGCTGGCAGGTCTGGCACAAATTGGGACCATTCCGTCAAGTCCTGGTTACGAAAGGTGATGGCAAGGGAACATCTCTCGACTCCCACTCTGTATGGGAGCTTGTCAAGGACTATAAGGAAGAAATGACACGTGCTATCTCTGGCAAAGCTATAAGAAACTGGATCGGGGTGAAGCGGCTGGGAACTGACCTAGAGAACGTGGTTGACAACGGATTTCCGTCTATATCCCTCATTCTCAAGCCGACTTTCAGCGTTTCTAACATTGGCTCCTTCGATAATGCGAAGGTAGAGTACGATGGGAAGAGCACAGGGCTTTGGCGGATTGATGATATGCAATTCTCAGCTGGAGCGGTAAATGGCAATCAGGGTACACACGGGGCTATCTTTCATGTTTGCGGTGTTAAGGGGGGAGATACAGTTATTACTGCGACCTATGAAGACGGAATTGTTCCGCGGGAGATGGCCGAGAAGATCCTGGAGCGTACCGTTACTAGAATCCTCGAGATAGTCTAATTTGATATATGTTCTTATGTTAGAATAACTTTAGAAACCTTATGACTTAGTAGCTATGCTTTTACTTCGAGGTCATGCTTACGGCGAATGGAAAATTGGATATGGAAGTCCTCGGCTGATACGCAGTAATCGTCTTCATTGACATTAGTGTGAAGTTAAGCCAAAGTCCAAGACCTTCATTCTCTCTTTTGTGGTCAATCAGCCAGCGCCGGGAGCGTGGGAAGATCAGAGTAACGAGAGCAAGGATGCTGGCGGAGACAATCTAAAGATCAAGAGGTAAAGTCTACTGTTTGATTGTTTAGAGATGTAAGCGGATATAATATCATGAGTTCTGGTTACCTTGTATAAGAAGTGAATGTAATATCGCTCATTAATCTCATATTTATACCAGACAACATCCCAACGGGCTCTTTGTTGACCAAGATGTTTGTGAAGGCACCACAAGCTACGAGGGAATTCATTACAAATTCTCCTTGAATGTCCCCTCATGTGAATGATTACTTAACATTCACTACGCATTAATGGCAAGATAACTAGCAAACCTTTGGCGGCCTTCTTTTCAAGTCTTTATTGAACTTTCTCGTCCTTTGTCGCCTATGACATAAATTAAGGAGAATCTTCAATTCATTTAATCAGGCAAACCTTCCCCTTTGTTCTGACAGGACGACATTTCCAGTCCAGTATATCCTCTTTTTGAAAGATTCCATTACCCTCAGCGTATCACGCAGTGATTAACTGAATTGAGATAACTCAATGATACTACAATAGTTGGCCAGGACGCTCTTGGTGAACCTTGGAAATTATCTGTACCGATGGAAGAAGAACATGCTCCGCCGGCAACAAGGAGGATTCAGGTTGATGAATGGCTCATCACCTGGCCCTTCGCGAGTACTTAGCGTTAAAGAATGGCTCGACTTGGATTGACCTATAGGAGTTGAGTATCCTCCCAACCAGCTACTCTTAATGCACTCGTGAGTAGCTCGGTCGTTGCTTCATCCCTACGGTCTCTGGCAAGCCATAGGGTCCGCCTGAAACCATCCTGGATATTAGGATCATTCCCCAATTCTGCTAGAAGAAACGACACGATTGCCCCATGCCCATTATTCGCAGCACATGATAATAGTGTCTGACCGCCATCACCCATGATTCCAGACTCAACCTTTCCTGTGCCGAGCATTGACTGAACCATTTCCAGGTTTCCCTGCTCTACAGCTTGGAACAAAGATTTCGAATCAGGTGTTGCCCCTCCTACTGTAAGC
Source organism: Fusarium acutatum (assembly GCA_012932015.1). Taxonomy (NCBI): domain Eukaryota; kingdom Fungi; phylum Ascomycota; class Sordariomycetes; order Hypocreales; family Nectriaceae; genus Fusarium; species Fusarium acutatum. The sequence continues at coordinate 40,823 of JAADJF010000389.1, forward strand.
AGCACCTTCACAACTGCGCCATGCCCGTTCTCGACTGCTGTTCCTAGTATCGTTTTACCGGCTTTGTTCTCTGCATTGACATTGACTTTGGACGTCTCGAGTAGCCGTCTGGTGATTTCCTCGAACCCATTACTAGCTGCATACCATAGGACAGTGCATCCATGCTTATCGACAGCATCAGGTTTGACGGTTTCCATGCCAAGGAGTAGGCGGATAACTCCAGTATGACCACCCTTTGCAGCTTTCATCAATGGTGTTGTGTCATTTCTGTTCCGCACATCAACGTTGACCCTAGTACTACCTTGCTGAGCTAGTAGTCTGACGACAGCCTCCTGTCCTTTACGAGCTGCCTGCCACAGTGGCGTCTCTCCATAATCATTCTTAGAATCCGGGTCCACCTTTGGATTGCTCAGTAGCATCTTTACCACGGCAAGACTTCCCGCCGCCGCCGCGTAATGTAGAGGTGCCCACAAGTAGCTGTCTAGCAGAGTAGGCGATGCCCTTCTTTCAAGTAATGTAGTAACAGTATCAGTGTCGCCGCTTTCCGAAGCGTATGACAATGCTGTTTTGCCTCCGGCAGCTATATCTGCGAAGTCTGGTTGTGCATCTAATTCGAGCAGTGCAAGTACTATCTCGGACCAGCCGTGCTCTGCCGACGTGCATAGGGCACTTCCCTTTTCCTGAGGAGTCGAAGCCTTAGACATTGAGAGAGTGATGTTGATCAACATTGTAGCTCTCTCACCGCCAATCTCGAGCGCTGATGTATTGGCCCTCCCACGGCCTGTGGATGCGTCTCTAATAGCTTCTGCGACATAAATATAACGATCAATGACCTTTTCAACGCAAGTCAGATGTTCTGAACCGAGAGGCGGCTTTTGCTGTGACAGCCATCGAATGCCACGCATTCCAAACCCTTCTTTCTCGGTGTCGTCTAATAACGCCCATCTATACAGCTCTCCCAAGGCAATCGCTACGCGTTCGGTATTCTTAGCTGCCAGAGAGGTTGCATCTGCCCCCGTACCAAAGGATTGATCTTCGGTGCAAGCTCTCCATGCCCGTCTCAGCACACTTTCTGCCTGCATCCACTCCCCCTGCTTTCGGAGGTAGTCGGCACTCTTTTGAGCATTAGCCAACCCATTTTCAGTTACTGAAATAGTAAGTGGGGATATGAGTAGGGGCGAGATGCACAACAGAGCATCTTCTCTAGTTCCCAACCCGCTTTCCACGAATGCTGTGACGAGCTCTGATGCCAGTTTGCTTGCCAGTGGCAGATCCTGCGTGTCTGTTGTTATAACCGCGTTGCTAAAGTAGTCGAAAATCCCAAGAATGCTCCTGAGAAAGGACCCAAATATCTCTTGGGCACAAAGTGTTGTAAGAGAGCTCGTTGTAGGAGCTGACCAGACGGTGATGGAAGTAGCGTGTTGGTTTGATGACAGCTTCATTGTATGCCAGCCAAAGAATCTGTACTGTTCCTCTCGTAGCCCTTGAAACAGAGTTTCATACCAGCGACCATCCTGATCTTTTTGCCACATGGTGTTTGGGCTACCGCGCCGCGAGCAAGGGTGAACAAGACTGTCCTCAGCAAATTTGAGTATCGTGCCTCCCAGCCAGGCTTTCAGTTCATTTTCAGCAATCTCCCGCTCTGTTGTGACAATTCGTCGAGCTCTAATCTCAGTTGCTTGAGATAACCTCATGTTCGTCTTGGTGTCTGATACTTCAACGTCTGGGTCAAACTTGAGTGACCAGACCCATAAACCCAGAATACCTTCCAAAGTGTTCGCGTTTTGAAGGGCCCAGGGCCCGACTCCACCAGGCCGAATGAGTTGTAAAGGGTGCTGCCTTGACGACCCCGGTAACCTTGGAAGAGATTGTCTCTCAAAATAGACGTTGTGTTCAACCTGACAGTCAAAACTCCAAACAATAGACTCGGCATCTTTCCAACTCTGGTCAACTGCGAGATCACCTGAGAATATGATGTTTGCAGCACATTCTATAGCTGACACGACCTTTTGGGCGGTTCCTCGAACCTCTACCATTTCGATGTTGAAATGCTCTGCAAGCGCCGCTGATCTCAATGACGCCTTGCCCGCCTGACTCAACATGGCAAGACGGGTACGGTAGGCCAAGATTCTATCCACACTATTATTTCCATCAGGAAAGTTGTTTGGTTTCTTTTTCTGAATTCTTTGTTCGCCATCAGATACACCAAGAAATCTCCAGAGGCATCGAACCTTGGTGTCGTCAGTAGACTGACCATGGCGTTGTACCTGTTCGAGCCGTATGGCAAGCCAATCTAGCTCGTGCCCAGTGACGATGTCAGGATATAGTGCAAGGTAATTGTCTTCTGGCTTTAAACGTTGCATACGAAGTGCCGCCCGCGCTGCACTCATCAACAACATGGCTCCTAGCTGAGCCATAGCAACTGCAGAGTGCAGGCCACGGAGACCAGTGAACTGTATTGCGAATCCGGAAATAGTCGTTCCAACAGCCGTCCAAAGTAGCAGCTCTGAGCTGTTCGACTTCTTCTTCCAGGACGTGACGTACTGCTGTAGGGGCTCCTTGTAATCGCTAGAACAGAAGGAGTCAAACATCTGGTCTCCGAGGATCTGACCACCAGGCTGAACCCAATAAATTGTGGACAAAGTTGATCTCTGAGAATGTTTGATCGTTTTCCTATTGAAGAATCTTTCCCCAGTACTCTCCCCTATTAGATATGCGCAGAGGAAGATGCCACAGAATAATAAAACTGTTCCAATAATAGTCAGCGGGCAAGCGTAAGATGCTGGTTGGCCGCCTTCTTTCTCCCACTGCAGGTGGTATGTCACAATAGCCGCGAATGCCAAAACGCCAACTTGCAAGAGTGTACCCATGAGAGCAACAGCTCTGAAAACAGTCCGCGACTTTCGCTTGATCCCAATATTCAGGGAAAGATTTGGACTAGGCGCTAATTGCTGTTTTTCAGTATCGTCCTCCGCATTCCACTCTTCCTTACCACGGTCGTGTAGTATGTAGCTCTGGAATGTATGGATGCCAGCGGTACCGCCATCAAAGTCCTGGTGAATCGGATCATGAACAATCTCAAGAATCTTCGGACGACCAAAGACTCGCGCAATGCCACCATTATTGTAGAGCTCACACACGTCTCTGCTTGTCGAGGAACATAATTCTGCTTCGGCAGATCCTCCACCTTCTTGCGCTCTACCAATGAAGGCCCGTAGTGATGGACTCCCACAGACACGAATAGCGGACACGACAGCAGTTAATATACCTATGGGCGCTAATGCGAAAATGAAATAGTCTATAGGTTGGATGCTTTCGCTCAGATATTGCTTCGTGATTTGTTCCCCAAACAGTGATAGGATCGGTGCTAAGTCCGTAGCAAGGTTGTTCGAAAAGTCATCCCACCCATCCGCCTGGACTGGGGAAATAATGAGGTAGAACCAAATGCTAATAAGCATCTCTCCGAGGCCAAAGTTGGGGAGAAGTCAATACGTCTGTATTGATGAATACTAAATAAGGGTGCTCAGCATCAACAAGATAGAACTAGTTCAAGTATCTCAAGTGAAAATTAAAGTCTGCTGTACAATGAAACGCAGTGGAAGGATAAATACCCCGCTTTCTCTCTTTGTGATGCATGCTTACTCACTGCAGTTTTGATAATGCCTTGGCTGAAAAGATTTCAGAACCCTACGCAGGTTCCAGATGGCTATTGGTCAAGGGACAATGAGGCCCTTTCAGGTCAGCCAGTCATTCAGTCGTGGCTTGTATTTTCTACAGCTGACTGGCTATTCTGTGGAATCTGCAATGCAGTGAGCCAAGTTGACCCAAAGAAGCCAGCATTGCGAAGTGATACATTTCAGCCCCTCGATGCAGGTGACCAAAACAAACGGGGTTCAGCTGGGACGAGCTAATCCCAAACGAGGCCAAGTTGTGGTGGCTTGTCTCAGTTGGAGACCTGGACTTTCAGCCTGCCTCTCCCCGCTTCGCAAGGCTTGACTTGACTCTTGCCAACATATAGGGTTTGCCAAGCCGCTTACTTCTCTAGACGTCAAATGCAACATCCGGTCCATCGTTAGCGGTATTTATCCATAATTTCAGTCTCTCCAAAGAGCATACCGGCAAGCCGCTTTACAAGCATCTTGCATAGAGCCCCCTCATGACGTCGACGATGCGCCTGGAAACCTTTTTGCTCTCCATCTGGCTGCTTCCGCGCGAAGTATGGGTGGCAGCCGAAGTCGCCTCGACCACGGCCGCAACTTTGTCAACGATGCCGCCGTCTCCGCTGGCAACTCTGCCACCAGTCACGCCGGATGGGAATGCATCATGTACTTTCGATAGCCCACCCGAGCTTGTCAAGCTCGTCGTGGAGGATTGGGCCGGTTACAACATCTCGCTGCTGGTGGACACATGCCCAGGGGTGTGTGACCTGGTCTACGGCTCGGGGAACCCCGATATATCCGGCATAGGTGTGCGTCGGCCACGGATTACAAACCTCACTCTTTAGAAGGTATAGGTATCCTAATGCAATTTTACAGGCAATGTCCTCGTATGCCATTCAGGGCATCAGCTCCCTCTTCTTTGGACCCATTCTCGCCATTCTGACGCTGTACGCCAGCTCGGATCCCGATTCGGACTTGTTTCTCGCGCTCCCTGCCAAGGTGTGGGTGTCCGAGGCTTTCGCGCCTGTCGCCAGAAGCATACACCAGACAAACGTAATTGTCGCCTTCTCCATGCTCTTCGCGACGCTTATACGGGTCCGCCAGGCCTGCCCCGTGGCGGAGCGTGACTTTCTCCAGCATCTAGTTGGCTATGAAGTCCTAGTATCCGTCATTTGCACCTTGTCCTACCTACCGATGCATGAGTCGTCAAATCTGAGAAAGACGGTCCTGTGTTGCTACGTGCTTGGCACCATTATCATGGTCTTCATCGCCCGCGATTGGACGAGTCTCAGCGTCGAGCCGTACGCCTCAGCATATGAGGCCATAACCAAGTATTGTGTTCAGCAGCACGACTGGCCGGTCCCAGAGATGAGCTTCGTTCCTCCTCCTACGAGCTCCGAGCTGGCCACACCTGAGGAGAAGCTGGTGGAGCTCGGAACGATGGACGTTCTGTTATTGCTGTGGCCAATCTGGTGTGTGGTCGTCCCCGTCCTTTTGAGTTGCTGTTTCCCTGATTTTATTGGTTTCTTCCTCCTCCCTCACTTTTTACTTCTTATCGCCATGGTCATCGCGTTTATCATCGCTGCCACTGCTTTCGCCGGACTAGTCTTCATTTTTTGCGGCGCTATTCAGGTTGGTATATGGGTGATTAGGCGTCTGTTCACTCGTCCGTACGAGGCAGCATGCCGCGCACTATACGTCGGCCCTAGAAGGCTGGGCGCAGTTCTCATAGTTGCAGGAGTCACCGCCCTGAGCGCCACACTGGTCAGGATCACTTTTGGGGCGATGCTGGTCCAGCGTCAGCAATTGCGTGCAGCAAGCGGCAATGCCTATCAGGACAATGAGTGTAAGCACCCTCACACTTGCATATGGCTATTCTATGTTATTGACCGGCGATGCAGGGGGCTTTGGGCAGGTTGCTGCTGTCCTCACGTGGATCCCCATGGCTCAAGACACGCTTCTCGCCGTCTTCGGTATGCTTCCAAATTTGCCACCTACGACACACCAAACCTTGACAGAACTAATCGAGAATCCTAAAGGGGCCATCCGTATCCGCTACCACCGTGCTAGGATCCCAAGAATGGACCATTCAAACCGTTCAGGATCGCACAGACCCGAGCGGCAATCCCTCCTAGAGCACCGCGACTAGACCAGCGAGGATGAGGGTTCAATCACTGAGCCGTTGAAAGCTCAGACGTATTACTCTCCTGATAGTGTGCCCTTCGGAACGACCTACGGTCGAGAACTGGGCGACTGGCAGACGGCCATGCAAGCGAATCCCCAAATGGGGTTTCCCCCGTCCCCTCTGGTGCGAACAAGCTCGATAGATACACAGGCAGAGATGGTGCAGAAGCGTCCCACATGGCCGCGGAACGACAAAGACACGTACTTGCCGGCATAATGTTACATACCCTGCGCCCCCAACATTTTTACAGTACATATCAGTCATTGCATAGTAAGAGATATACATGCGTGCAGTATACGACAGCAGATTTACGGTCTGAACCCGACTGAACCGTGATCGGGGCGTACGTAGTCCTGCATAGCAAGGTCAACAGCAGCTAAAGTGAATTTCATGTCCACTCTAAATAACATACACAATCACCTTTTCCTCCTTGCGAGGATGCTTATTTTGAGACTGCAGTATTCTAAGTTTGTGCAATGGATTATGGATAATGGCTGGAGAAAACTAAGCAGCAGAGAGGCACCGCAAAACCACATAGGAGACCGCATAATCAGATTGATAGGACCTTGCTTCTTCTTCCACAGAGCTGGCAAAGGGTTGGAACTGGGTATCAGTGCATTCTGCTATATCAGGCTCACTCCGCAAAAATACAGACATCAAAATGTCAGTCTTGTCATCAGAGGGCTCATACAATCGACACTATTAGGCATTCCAGATAGCTTTGTTCATTATCTGGGTATATTACTGTTCAAGTAGGCAATAACATCGAGCAACAGCTTCACAATAGTGTCGTGGCGATGAAGCACGGCTAGCTGCAATGCTGTTGGTTACCCTCCCCCTTGCGCATCGCTGTCAGCCTTGCTAGCAAGGAGAAGATGGAGAATCTTCACACATCCCTTCGCCGATGCTATCTGGAGCGCTGTTGCAGACCACCTGTCTTGTGCGCTGACAACAGCATCTTTATCGAGTAGAAGTCCGACGATCTTCGAGTGTCCGTAAAGTGACGCTAGCTGCAAGGCCGAAGAGCATCCTCCACTTTGAGCATTGGCATCAGCCATGGGGTCGTTTCGCCTCTTCCAGTTACCGCAGCATAGTCAGCCTGAGTGCTTTTGAATGGCCTCTTCATGATGTGATCGTTTCGACGTCGTGATTGGTATTTCCAAAGAGATGATGGCAATGAAGGTTTCCGAATTATTAAGCTCCTACGCCTCCCCAGGTTAGCAGCCAGGGTGCACGGCACATGTGCGTCACTGTGTATAACTGGTATAGCTTGAAGTAAAAACTCTTGGAAAAGAAGAAAAAGCAAAGTCGACTCATGAAATAACAAGATCATCACTTTAGCTTATATTTTTGCTAAAGGTATGATATTTAGAGTCCTCTTTTAGGTGAAAGTAGGATGTAGGGTAATTATAGGGATGATTAGCTAATAGTATTGCAAAAATTCCACTTTTAGTGAAAGTGGAAAGTTTGATAATGATATAGTTCTATAAGACCGTACTAGATTATCCTTTATCTTGGTAATCTCTGGCCAAAATGTTAGGCAATAAGCTTCCTATGGACAGTGCCTGTCGTGGAGCTGCCCCTTGTTAGCAAGGAGGAGCAGTTAAAACAGTGATAGAATCTCCCTTGGGCTCTCGACGCGTGTAATCTCAGCCTGAGATTCAATGATGGAACTTTACCAAACGCTGAGAGAATACGCTAGCCTGAGGTCAAATCAGATCCCGAGAAGTCTTCAGAGCCGCCGATCATGAAATTAGGGACTTGTTCTTTGTCGATTATACGGTTGGAGTGACGCAAACAGTATGCCACTTCGGGCGACGCTTCATTTTCGGCTGGAAGGGGGATAGCCCTGACGATATTGAGATGATAGCCAGCCAACGCGGTGGTTCAGTCAATGGTGTCAAGTACCTCTCTTACTGCCATTGTGTCAAACGCGACCGAGATCGCCACGAGCTGCGCGTCCGCGCCTCTACGATGTCGCAACGAGTCACTCAAAAGGTATCAACCTCAAAGGATGGTCGCGCAAGATTGCAGTATGTTGCTTTTGGCCAATCATCATTTGAGGAGTAGCAGCTGAATTGACACCTTCATCATGTATGCCGACTCATATGATCTAGAGTTTGAGGAATAAAGCTAAAGGGGCGGTGGAGGTAACCATTCTTGGCTGCCATACTCAAGCCCACGCCACTAATAAAGATGAACCATGATGTCTGGTCAGATGAGAAGATGGAAAGTTTGTCTCGGGCTGTGGTGCACGTGGCTGGTGCAGCCTAAAGTATGCTGCAACATGACTGATACGGAGTTGTCTCGCTTACTTTCTATGATTCTACGCCGATTGGCTGACAGCCTTTGACATCACCACATAAGTCAATGTTTATGACTCGGCAAGCGAGTGTTTGACAAACATTGATGTTGCAGTTTGTGCCGCCGCAATTGTTATGGTACCAAGACATCGTGCTTGAATGTTGGAGCCATTAAGCATCTACTCACTGAGCACTGCAACCGCCTTCGTCAGCGTTGTTTGGTTTGGATTAGGTTTCGTAGGGCTGGTATCCTCGTCCCGAGACAATACGAACACACTACCATGTAGCAGATTGCACACAAAAATAAAATACCCCGCATAAATACAATGCCATAAAAGTATTACCTATTCTCTATTGAGATCAGCTCTTTAGGCCAATTTTCTTAAAGTACCAAACTGTTTTCCTGGTAAGGGCTGGTCTGGTATGAGTGGCTGGGATATGAATGTAGGGCGAGCTGGGCTGACCACTCAAGATGAACCCTGCCGTCTGTGCTCACCACTTGCAAGGCCGAGTCTAGCGAGTATATCTTATTCCCTAGGATGCGTCAATGGTAAGGAATGCGGAAGATGCTTTGCAAGGCAGAGATTATCGCAGCACCAAATTCAAATTTCCAAAATTCGGATAAAGGTGCCAAGATGCAAGGGAGGCTATAGACCCACTGTTAGGTCAAGTATTGTTCATGCATAAAGAGGTGAAACAGAACGTTGATAGAGCTAATGTGAACAGGTGTTCAAATGTGGGTCTAAACTGTTTATCGCATTCCTTGCGTCAAGACAATTATACCATCCTGACGGAATCCTGAGCAGATGCTCCTGACGGAGGAGGCTGGCTGAGACTTACTACTAAAGCCACATGTAAAGGGAGGATAAAGAAAGGGGGAATAAAGAAAGACCTTGCGCCTGTCTGTCGCACCATTGTGTTCTTCCATTAGCAATGTCCTAGCAAATCAACAATGTCGCAAGACAAAGTATCAGCGCGACTTTTGACGACGGCTGTCTTCATAACTGGCATACTTGTCTTTCTTGCACTTCCTTTCTTGCCAGGAAGGCCAAAACAACATGTCGTCAGACCAGTGAAAATTTCTTTTCATGCGGAGGAGCCGAAGGAGCCAAATGAACCAAATGAGCGCTACCTCGTCGCATTGTGAGCATCATCTTGGATTCGCAAGATTGAGCGGTTTGCTGATACAATGGAAGTGGTGATTCCTACAGCCGCAGCGGCTTCCGAACGAACTATACGTATACCAGGACCGGACCTGGAGTGAAGGACATGGAGAGGACAGAACGACCAAAAGGCGACCGTGTAGACGCCCCCAGCGCGTTGAATCCAATCGGTAATCCAGCGTTGCCGGGAAATACATCGTCTGGTGGTCAGAACTGGGCTACGTACATGACAACTGAATTTAACACCACGCTTACACTGGCGTATATCTTTGCCCGATCAGCGTCAGTGGTGGATGCTGAGATAATACCATCCAGAAGCAAGTCATCGTTTTCGTTTGCACAGCAGATCGTTCATTTCCAGGATGCCATTGGCCATCGTCCTCACTACGCGGCGTGGACTGAGAAAAACATCGTCGCGACAGTCTGGTTCGGGTTCAACGACTTGTCTGTCGTGTCGCACAAGAGAGGCCAGGCCGCTGTGTTGGCGGCGGCAAACCGACGTATCTTTGAGCTATCTCAGATTCTCTACGATACCGGAATTCGCAATTTTATCTTCATCGAGATCCCACGTAAGCAGCCTTTTCTCGTGCCTAGTCCCATCTAACGAGTACGTAGCCAAGGAATTGTTTCCTTCGCATCAAGCACACAAGAACAATGACACGCATCATAGCTATGAGATGGTCTCTTACGCAGTGAATCGGTGGAACAGCCTTCTTAGGCGAAACACTGTTCGCTTCCGAAAGTCCCATCCGGACGCAAAGGTCACCTACGTAGAGATATGGGACATATTCTATGAGGCTTTCCTAAGGCCCCAGGATCTGGGTGCACCGAACTCAACTTGCGTCGATCCCAGCGGCAAAGGCTGTGTAAGTTATCTTCATACAGAGTTATCATGATTTACTAACTACTTCAAGCTATGGGCCAATACGGGTCATCCTGGAGAGAGGATTCATCAGCTTATTGGCGCTCGAGTAGCTGAAAAGGCCTGGGGGTAATGCTGCCATATATAATCTGGCTTTGTAATCTTAGAATTGGTCAGTTGTAAGTATATATTGATACGTCACATACTGCGTTGTACCATGTCTTACTCAAACAACTATTTCGCATATCACGCTATTGGTCCTTGAAGAATCTGTTTAAGCGATGTTTGCTATGTTAACTTGCTCCTTTGGTGTATTGTTTCTAAAGTTGAATGTTGGAGAAAGCGTAGAAAACATCAAAGAGATGGCTGAATCAACCGTCCGCATTGATCCATTACTTCTTCCCACAGAGCACCCACCAGGTTACACGTCAAAACTTGAAACCCCAGCTTCTCAACGATGCTGAAGTCTGGCTTCAGAGCATCAAAGATGTAACAAGGACGGTCAGTGTATCTAGGTCCTTCTTTCTCTTGTACCTCGTCATCATACCTCTTCAACCCCTCGATCCAATGCTTGCCTGGGGCAATAGCTTCGCTGTGCATACATACTAGTTGCAGATCGACAGCATTTTCTTCTGGCGTAGCCCATTCTCTTGGATCTGGGTATCTCCAGTGATCACAGAGCTCATGTACCGGGCACTCATTTGCCTTGCTGTGGCGAATCCAGAATCTTCTAGGCTCTGGGTCTGCACTGATTCCAGTGATGAAAGGCCAGGAGAAGCTTCTTCTCGACTGCTCGGCTTTCTCTACCTGGCAATACCGGGAATCGACGTGCGGGTACTTTGGACCTTTGTCGCCGGGATTGACTAGCATGGTAGCCTTGCTGAGCAGATGCTGAACGGCTTGTTGGATCAACCCCTATTCGAGCTGGGCGATTATAGCCCGAACTTTCGCCAAGTCGTTCAGTAACTTCGGCTCAGCCTCCCGCACGCATTTCAATCTTTCCTCAAGAATATTCAGTCTCGAGAACATGTATCCGAAGCACTGTTGGTCTTGGACGTCCCACATTAGCCCTTGAAGCTGCTCTATCTCCTTGGTCATACCAACCTCAATCGTTTTTCTGTGGTTCCGGAAGATCGAGATCTTGTTCTCCAATTTGGCCGCTCTGTCAGTGAGATATTCCATTTTTCGATCGAGGCCTCTATTGAAAAAGTCCCAATGGCTTCAGAGCATTTTTATTTGTTTCGGAAAGGCGAGGGAGGCTGGGCTGGCGAAGGTTATGCTGGCTGCTGATTTCCGGCTCAAGGGTAATGTCTTCTTGGTCGAGTTGATTTTGGCTAAAATCAGGATGATTGCTTGGGGTATCTTCTTGGCAAGTCGCAGCACAGAAAGACAAGGACTGGCTACCGGGAAAACTCGATTGCGTGGACATAAAACCAGGCGCATAGGTCAGTTCCTGCTTAGGGAATTACCAAGGAAAGGAACCCTTTACATACATGACAGTTGCTTCAGGGCATCAGATTATAATTAAGTCATAGCTCCATAGTGTCGTCTTTGTGAACAGCTGTCAGCAGGAACAAGTGCTTGAAGGACTTTTCCATAAGGACATGTTCATCAGAATAACAGCTCGCCGTCTTTATCATCCCGGACTAGGCGAACACATGATACGGAACAGTGGAACAAAACTCAGGTAATGCTCTATTTGGTTAGGATAATGAAAGCTGTATTTAAAGGACTGGGGCAATGGGATCAACAAGTTTACAGATTCAACAGTAGCTAGACTGGATATGTGAGATAAGAGAGAATAAGTAACAATAACATAATTAATGGCCCATATTTATAGTATTTTTAGTCTGTGCTCCGTTGAGGTGCGTGCAATCCTTATCTCCTCTTATCAGCTTATCTGCTATCACCCCACTGATCCGATAACCTGAACCTGAACCAGCGCCAAGAAAACCAAAATCTAACCTAGCATCATCCACGCATCAGCACATCAATTCAACATCCAATACTAAAGCAACATTGATCATCAAGCCTCCTTTGTCGACTGGACGCGAAGTCCATTCAATGACTGCATCTCGAGATGAGCACTACAGTCCGCACGCAGAACAACCCCAGCCAGACGCGTCATCTGCATGGCCCCGTCTGTTTCGCGTCATCGTGCCATTTGTATCACACCGCGTCTACTAAATTAATCAACTGCAGGCAACCGACATAATTTCGTTGTCGCCTGAACCTCAAAAATACAGTCAAAGTAATTAACTGCCCGCTCTCATCCTTTTCCTCCTCATCATTACTCATGAGTCATCTCTGTCGCGCAACTCAACAAGCGCGACCTGCCGACACCATGGCGCCGAATGAGAGCACAACACTGAAGGAGGAATCAGCTGAGGAAGATGACGTTGCCAACAACCATCGAGAGTCCTCGGTCGAGTCCTGCATCGTCCTGGCTATTTCGACGATTGTCTCTCGAGCTCATGTGGAGCCCAAGTCGGGTTCTGAGCTAGCTACTAGCAAGGAGGGTACTGCACAACCAGTTGAGGAACCAATTAAATCCGAACCAGAAGACCCTCCCGACATGCTAATGTCGTTGTCAACGGTTGAGACGTCTGACCAGTACGAAGCAAAACCTCCGGAACCACTGGATATTCTTTGCCACGATCATCAGCAACAGAAATTTGAGGCGCTCCCAATTCCGGTGAACTGCGACATTTCTCAGCAAGAGTTTGAGAAGCCTATAATGGAGGAGAGGTCAGAATTACCTGCAACGAAGGATACGCCAATCTCTATACCCGATCTGAGTTTGGAAAGGAATGCCCAGAAGGCTACAGCTATATATCTCGAGACAATTGCCATTGAGAACAAGATTGCCAAAGAGGAGGAACTGCAGAAGAAGCTGCAGGAAAAGATGGACTACAACTGCAATGTCATCCTCGACTGCGATGTCAGTATTGACGTTGAGCGCCGGGCAATTAGCAGAGCCAAAAGCAGGAGAAGGCCATTCTGGATCCCATGGTTTATGGAACGTCAACGCTACCTTACGTCCAAACGCAAGAACCTTCAGAAGAAGAACGCTGAGATGGAGGGAGTCAGGAAGCGACGCTGCAAGAAGCTTGAGGGGCTGATGTCTGAGAAACAGAGACTTGCGGAGGAGCTTACTTATAAAATCTAAACAGGACATATCAAGCCAACACAATAAGAAATCATGATTAACTTCGGTCTTTACAAGGCAATGTGCACATAGCCTTAACAACGAGTGAAAAAATGATTCAGCCAAGACAGATTCGGGAAAACATGAACCCCGCTATCCTTTATCTCGGAATACTTCTCATTCTCATGTAATGCTGTGTTATCCCGTTGTTAAGACGGAAATATTAGGGTTCTGTTATTACCGGATGTGGAGATACACATAGGGTAGGCTAAATATATTCTTCTCCGGCGACCCTTCGTCCGATCTGGTTCCATTTCTTGTTATCCTTATGGCCACCTCAGATCAAAAGGGACGTCGGAGTCGTTGAGTCTGTCGAAAATTCTCACACAATTTGAAGATCAGGACCACATTCAACTCGATAACGAGATAGCTCTGAGACACGTCTTGCTGTTTTCATCGACGAAAGAAACCGTTTGCGCGGGCTTCTTGAATGGCGTCAAACCAAACATGCGCCATCTTGTTATACCCGTCATCGTCGGGATGGGTGCCATCCATTAAATCATCAAGTTCGGGGCCTTGGGTACTGTACATATCTGCAAGCACTATCCTCTTTCGCTCGGCTTCTTTCATCATAACGAGGTCTCGGAGATGACTGTTGATGTCCAGAACCCGCGAGTTGACTTGCTCGTCTGCGTTCACTACTAGCGTTGACAAGATGACTGTAGAGAGGGGAGAGGTCTTCCATAGATGTTCAAGAAGGCTGTCCATTCGCTCCCGAAAAGCACCAAGCTCATGGCTTTGGATACAGTCATTGGATCCGGCGTTGACTGTGAAGAGGTTTGGCTTGACAGTCGCGACCGACCGTCTGACTCTACTCTCGATCTGGTCAAGTCGATAGCCACGCCATCCTTCATTTTCGTTGTTATGCATCGACCCAGCCCTGCGTGAACCAACCATACAGACTTCGTACCCATTGGCAAGAAGAAGATCTCGCAGGACCTTCCTGTATCCGTTTCCATCAGAAGATCCAACGCCATACGTGACTGAGCCTCCCAGTGGCATCAGGCGTAACGCAACATTCTGTGGCGTTGCCTGTGTGCTGTAAAGGGTGACCGATGCCTGGTTTAGCTTGTTGCTAGTTGTGGAGATGACTCGAATTCGAGAAGCGCATTGCCCTGTGATAAACTTCCGGCGTGACCGAGATACCAATGGCCGAAAAAGCATTGTTCAAGCGGCCAGAGAAGCAAAAGAGACGGGCCAACAAGTTTCTGGGGGGTTTTGAACAGGGGTTCTAAGTCCCAATTGGATAAATGTCCTCGTGGTTACCGCCGATGGTAATGGGAAGCCATCTGTGTCAAAAGTTGGGGAAATGCTGGATATTAATAAGTAGGGCCGGAGGCTAGCCACAACGCCGATGTCCAATCAAATTGACTGAAACAAAGCTCGTCAACCCGACTCCTCCAAAAATCAACCCTTCAAAGACCAGCGCAGCAATTCGGTCTCAGCTGTGACGTATTTCACTGGGAAATGTATACTCGTTCGACTGGACACAGTGGTGACAATCGCCAAGACTGGCATATGGATCCTAGGCTCAAATGCGGCACTGAATGACTAAATAAGAACGCGCCTCACGACTGCTGTGCCGAAAGTGGCTGTCTCGGCCATTATGAGAGATGACCGAGAGTGGATCGTCGGAAGAATGACGTTTCGCCGAACTTACCAGCTACATCTAGTCCTCCCTGGCCACAAGGTTAAACTTCAGACTGCAAAGACAGATGATGAGGTGAAACCACTTGCAATTCTCGTAGTTTATGCGGTGGGTTGTTGGTGGGATGAACAAGGGTAAGGATGATCAATTATAAGATAATGATATTGCATGATGATGTTTTAGATGTCGCGATGGCAGAGTTTCAAAGATGTCCAACATGGTCGCAATCGTTTCGACATGAAAACGACATCCAATATCCTCTATCAGTCTCTCCGATCTTTACAATCTAGCAAGTTCAGACCCCGATCTCGTCACTGATAGCTTCACATCCTAGCCGTCATGAGTTGCAGGCTAAGCACCTCGAAACAGTATATTTCAACCAAAGCAGAGCATTCTAATCTAGCAGATATGGCCTAACCTCAGAGCTCTCGCCTTATGCATCTTGCCCAATATGGTATCGATGTCATATAAGGCACCATGTAAGGATAAGACCAACCAAGAGGCAGTCAAAGATAGGTCCATGAAGTTGATAAAGAAAGCTCAGCATAGCGGAGCAAAGTGATAGTTGATTGCCATTGCTAGTGCTGCCAAGTCTGCATTTTCAGGATACGCATCAACGCTGATGATATTTGGGTATGTCGATGCAGACATTGCCGGCCAGAGTAACTCAATGAGGGCTCGATTAACCTGCTTGGCATTTGAAATGATTGGTCTCATACGCTGGGTCAGGAACCATGAGAGATAAAACATTTTCGCCTTTGGGGATTTCCGTTGCTTTTTCATCTTGGCCAGCTGATCGATGGCCATCTTCTTCTGGTTATTTGTTTTGGCGTAGTCGTCGACTATAGGGAACTGTGACCGCTTGAAGAACCCCTTTTTTGCAAATGCGGAAACGTCGACTGGAACTTGTTCGATACGGCCTTTAAACCCCGCGGAGTATTTTTTATCGACGAGATCATCTATGATAATAATAACAGCTGAACGGCCCGGGATGAGTTTAGAGACCCGGAGTTTCGTGAGGTCACGTATATAACTCCGGTTCTCAACGCGGTAGTTGATTTTCTCCAGCTTTATCATCACCTGTTCCCATTCTTCTTGGGTCATCGCTGCTTTCTTGTTGCCTCTGAAAGTATCCGTGTTTAGACCGTGGCTAAGATTCAAGATGATAAGCTCCTTGTTTCTCTTGGTGAAATCGTTCAAGCCCTTAATGATGTCGTCCAGGTACTCGCCATTGGCTCCGTGCCAGTTGCCAAGATCAAACCCAAAGTGGCCAGTCGCCCACTTGCCACCAGTCTTGGAAGGACGAATGTCCAGCCAGCGAGCACCGTATCTGAGCTGCGCTGAGATGTTGAGCTCCTGGTTTTTGGAGTTCCAGGGTAAACCTAACCATGACGGTCGATGGAAGCGAGACATGCCTGAGTTGTGTGTTCCGGGTATAGCCAGCTCTCGGAGCGTAAGACATGCGATGCGGGGGTAGATGGAGTGCATCCAGTCTTCAGGGGGGTTAGTTGAAACAAGCCATGGCCAAACTGAAGGATTTTGGGGATCATTCTCAGAGCTGGCGATAATAAAGGGAAAGTTGTTATCCCAGTGCCACGCCAACTCGTGAAACGAGCCGCGTTTGTTGTTGAGAGTCCTAAGTTTTGTAAATCGGATACCAGCACTCCTGGCTGAGTATTTAAGCTCGAAATCGGGATCGCCGGGCAGGTCTTTGAATTTGTAGCTTGCTTCACCGGCATCGTCCCTGTGGCCTTTGCCCTGGATGTAGATCCTGTTAGACGTGCCTAGTGCCCAATCAGTTCAGTCAAAATAACGATAAAAATAGGTTTTCTCACCTGGCTTGATGGTTTTGGGAAATTTGAATTGCCTCATCTGGTAGCTTACGTTTCTAGACAAGGTCATGCTCCAAGGTGTTGCGTTGACAAGAAGGAAGTAAGATCCGACCTTGGAACAACGGCGCTCAAGCTGTTCCAACACATGATTCCCCGGAGTTTGAACATACAAGTGTTCACTGTCAGAGCGAGCCTCAACGCCATTGGTAGCTAGCTCGGTGGGTAGTGCAGCAATGATGAAGTTGGTCAGAACAGAGAAACATAAAAAAAAGCGACAGAGCATCATGAAGCCAATGGAACGCTGCAACGCAAGGATAAAAAATGTTTTCTTGGTAAGTGAGAGTAAAAGCAAGATTTGAAAAAGCATAAATGGGAGGGGAGGGCATCACCCTCTTTGACGGAACTCAATTTCATTTTAATAGCGTTTTCTCGTGCCCTAATTAACTTCATCAGCACCCACTTTTGGGGGATCAGGCTTCTTATACCGCAGACCAAAAGGTTAAACCTCATGCTGCCAGTATAATGATGAGCACACGATATTATTTCCCGCAAGATAGAGTTCTACCCAAAAAGCGTACATAATGCACCCAGCGTCAATTTACCGCGCCGGTAAAGACGAGACTGTTGCACGATCTGACCATATTGGCAAATTCAAAATGAGTATGTTTCAAGCCACGAAAGGTGGAAGGGCCAGTGAGTGCCGCGCGAGTAAAACGCGTGAGGGCAGAGATACTGATTGGATGCGTGGATTGCAATTTGGCGGACGCGGACTCAATGCAATCATGCAGGACATAGTTTGGTAAGACTGTGATAAGCTTGAGGGGTCGAAAGAAGCCTCAGCCGCCACAGAACGGCAAAGAACTAAAATTGACATGTTTGAGTAATATACTCGGTGCCATCACTAACATGCAAAATGCGGACACGTCAATCCGCTGGAACACGGTAGTAATTGTTTCAAGTTAAACATAGCTTCCTTGAATAACCTCAGGGGGGAAAGACACAACCTTTGATGAGTTTAGCTAGCACCAAAATTCTATGGCAATCCACCAACTTGGAGGTTATTCTCTGTCTTCCTTCTCAGGATGAATGACTGCTGGCTTGCATATAAACATTTAATTTTGCTCCCGTGTACTCCTTATGGTTTAAAAATGATGAGTGGTATCCGTGGTGGTTGACGCCACGTGTGGCAGTTTGGCTTTGGTTCCTGACTCTAATTAAGAATCAGATGGCGTGGCGCGCTTGGATGATGATCCGTCATTTTCGATGGGTAACTTATCCGATTTCGTGTATCTCATCTACTCTCCCTTACGAGTAAGGCTCGTGACGTAAGCATCGGCCGTTGCGTTTATCAAGTCAAAGAAAGAGTCTCATGAACCCAGTTCAGGCAGGTTAGCTACCCAGACCATTGACCACCCCGATAGCTTGTTCTTACCCTGGCGATATACAGAGCTCATCACACCGTAAAACACAAGCTTACATAGATCTCGCAACTGAGCTCTGCCTCGACAGGAAGAGCCGAGCATCAGTCTGTGAAATGAGGTCGGTATGGATTAATATAAGCCAATATACAAGATTGGCTTCTTACAGTATCTCTTGCACGTAAATTGGCATATATCATCTTGACGGCACAAGAATCTGGCCAATCTCATTGAGTAAACCCGTGATAGACGTTGGCCTGAGCCTTTTGTCGATAGCGAAATCGGAATCCACATCAAGGCAAACACTTGTCTTGGTGGCTAGGATCTCAACTTGTGATGCTGTTGGTCTCAAGTTCGACATTTGTGATGGCGATGAAGATGGTATGACGCCTGAGGCTGAGATGGTTCTATGGGGCAGACTCTGGAGTTTCTCGACAGGACTTGTTAAAGAGGCTGAGGTTCAGTTGCCGAAAAAGCTGAACGCGATGAAGATATATGTGATCTGTTCTCGAATGCTATTGTGATGCGTATGTTAATTGACCTTGCCGTCATAGCGGGTACAAGTAATCGGAGCTCTGTTCGGCTTTATCAATGATCCTTTCTAGCTTTTCCAAGAGTTTCGGAGCTTCCATACGTCTCTCGACGTCAACTTGCAATAGGTCATCTTCAATAAGCAGGATGAGATCTGCCAAAGCAGTATTATCGCCGCAGAGTGGTTGACTCCGTAGATGACCAATAGCTTCAATGACTGCCGAGTGGATCTGTATCAGGTTGTCTGAAGTCTGGACGAAGAAGCTTCCAAATGCGTCTTTGGGATCATCTCGGGTACGCCTAGACTTTCTGAAGCTTCTGACGGTGCTGTAGTCAAAGACGAGCCAGACAGTAAATTCCAGAAACATACAGCCCAGAGACCACATGTCATACCGGCGACCTCTTGGCTTGCCTTCTCGTTGATCTGACTGTGCTTCAGGTGCTTCATATGTGACTGTGGACTGTTGGCAGTTTGTGGGGTCTTGCCTCATGCTGGTAATCTCTCGATGGATCTTGGAGACTCCAACATCTGCAAGTATCAGTCTTCCTCTACTGTCCATGATAGCATCACCATGGGCTTTGAGAAAATGAAGGATGTTTTGAGGCTTGATATCTCCGTGTCGGGTAATTTTTCCATGCAAAGCATTGATTGCACTGACGATACCGAGCATCTGGCGAAGAGACCACAAGACGAGTTCCTGGGTACGCGCTTTGCTGTCATTGGCTTTCCAAAAGTCTCTGAGATCTCCGCCATCGGCCCAAGGAAATATGAAGTAGCAAACGGGCCCCTTCTGACAGGTAGCGATTAATTTGATAAGGTGTTCATGCTTGAGGGTTTGTGTAAGCTCCAGGTTTGCCTTTTCCTTCTCGAAAGCCTCATCGTTGGCAACCTCCTTGACAGCAACATAGGGCTCGGGATCGTTCTAGATCTTGTTAGCGCTTGGAAGGTCTCATAGGTGAAAGATATTGTGACCTTGAAGAGTGTCTGGTGAGCTCCGTGGATCTTGCATTTATGTAGCACACTGTTCGGGCCACTTTTGCATTTCATGACACAGTCTATTAGGGGAAGAGGGCACTTTGGATCCAGTGACATATGCTGACCGAGAAGGCCCAGCACAGGCGCTTGCACCAGCCATTGAAAGTTCAGAAAGTCTCGCACTCTCGCCTCCCTCGGCCAGAACGAAAATGAAGTGAAAACCTTGCCAGTCTTGGGAGAAATAAGGACGTTTTCATCGTCTCCACTCAGCGATTGTCGAGCGAGGGGAAGATCTTCATCCCTGATGTTATCCCGACAAACGAGATCAACAATGGCCTGCGTTTCTTGAATAAGAACTAGGATGGAAAATACGCTTCTGGCCTGGCTTAATATCGTGCGTGGAAGACTGCGATTTGAGAAGCATCGCTTCCTAACCGGGATTCCCAATTTGATGTTGGCTTCAGTTACTCTAGCACTGATTTCGTTTAGCGGGAGGAACTCTGAGTCTTCGTGACAAGGGATGAGGCATTTATTCAATTGCCTGTAGAGAGACATTCTGATCTTAAGATGTCTTTATTCGAATTTGGTTGGCAATGCAATTGATGCCTTCCCCTTTGCCAACAGCACCAGCTTCCCGGTCGGAAGATCAACAGGGGTTAAAAGTGCTTCTTTCCGTTGGGATCTAAGGATGCAGGACATGAGTGGGCTCCTGTGCGAACTGTGAGGCTCTGCGGTTCGGCGGCCTCATAAGGCGGACGGACTTCTGGGCTGCTTATCTTCCGAGCTAAATTGAGTAAGCTGTTCATTATCAAAGAGGAGGGGGAAAAGAAGGCAAAAACAGCGAATTGGGCTGGTGAGCGCCTCGGGGTCGTAGCCTGTATTGTACACCGCGTACAGACTATGGCAGGCCTCAATGTAACCGAATGCACCAACACGACACCACTTGGTTGAGAATACCCTTGCCGCCTGTCAGCAGCTCAACACCACCCCGGTCATAACATGGCATTCTTACAGCCTGATTTCGCATTTGATTGAGGGCTTTTGTCGATCTGGCAATAATAAAGCAAATAACCGCAATCAATGACCAGGACCATGGACAAAAATAGTACACATCAAAACGCCTTTCCAAGGCAGATTTCAGGTAGAACCAACCCACCGTCGAGCCAACATTATTCAGCCACAGTGATTGCTCAATGATGTAATCTCTCTGCTCAGCCGAATTGTGGCTGGACCAGCCACCTAGAAAACGAGCCCCATTCGTCAACGGGGTGTGATAATGCAATAAACACTGCAGAACACTTCCCCAATGGTGGTCGTCATTGGCCATGTTAGTATCTCGAAAGGCCGTGTCGCAAGTACATGGGTTTATGAATTTAAATATCGTAGAATTGTGGATTGAGACCTCTAAAATCCCAATCAATGGCTCCTATTGACTTTTAGGTCTTGCGGAGAACGCATTCTACTAGCAACACATAAGTTTGAAGCACATTGGGGCCATAGGCATACATGTTCAACATCAGGCAACAGTCACACAGATGTGAGTCCATGTCAGTCATATCACAGCGTATAGTACTTGCATATGCATTAACTGTATGTGTTGCAACCATGAAGGAAAGTGAGGCTGATCGATTGTTACGGCCAAAAAGAGTAATCATGCCATCATCCATAGCCTGCATCGTTTCCTGTCTCACAGGACAACCCTTCTGTACATTCAAATCTGTCTAGTCTTTCCCCATCTCCACAAATACGCTGGTAAAATCGAGATATTTGCACCTTACAATACCAATGATCTTGGAAATTATGGCTACTGTTTGGAACTTCCTCACCGCGTTCTCCTCACCCGAAGTCGACAAAACGAAACTCAATCGATTGCGCAACACCATTCGACGTTCTCTCCAGAATAGTGTAATTAGCGAAAAGAGCTTTCTTCCCGAAAGCGAGATCAAAAGCCTTGTGACGCCTGACAAGATAAGGCTGTTGTTACCGAATTCCAAGCCAGAATTAGTAGACTTTATATGCAACGATGCAAAAAGGCTCTTCTTGACTGCATCATTGCACCATGGTAACCTTCAGGACATCATGGGCACTTTCAAGGATCATGGCATGACAGACAAGCACCTCCCAATCCGCGATCTCACCTCGGAAGATAGGTATTGTGAAGTCCACACTGAAGGGCTTCAAAGGGTTTGCAGCCATGAAAAGGCTTTGGAGGCTTTTCATCGCTGGGAAGCTCACGATGTCGGGAACTTTTACGACGATCAATGGAAGTTTTGCGCCCCAATACTCGACATGGAATGCTCCTCTCAAGAATTCCACCCTAAGCACATACTGCCTTTCATAGAAAAAGGTACGACCCAGAAGGATGGCCATTTTAGTACCGTCTTTGAGGCTGTAATTCATCCTAGCCATCAAATGGGCCGTGGGTCATTAAAGGTGAGCATCTTGTTATGATAAAAGCCATCGCTCACACCTCAATAGCCAACCATAGATGAGACGCGGGTCGCTCTCAAAGAGTTGAAAAGCCTCAGCGAGCCAAATTACAACGTGCATGTATCATGGCTGAATGAGGCAAATGCACTCTTCCAGATTGCCGAGCTTCGTCACAAACATCTCATTAGTCAGGCGACTGCCTTCAAACAAGGAGAAAGAAGATTCATCGTGCTCGAGTGGGCTAATGGGGGTACTCTGCGAGATATATGGCAGAAAGAGTCTCACGAAAGATCTGTCCTAGACGGTGGAAAGGTCATGAGAGTTCTGGAAGAACTAACTGGGATCGCAAGTGCGCTCTCAAGATTACACGGGACTAACACCAAAACAAGAACTGCAAAGGCAATGTCTGCGGAACTCAGAAAGAAGAACCCTACGTCGAGATCTAAAACAATCTTCTCACAGGGCCATGGTGATCGCTTGACTGTTCCAAAGATACGCTTCGAGGGAGTAAGCTCAGACGACGATTATGACTCCAGTGACTACGGTGAAGAGCAGCATTGGCGCCACGGAGACCTCAAGCCCGATAACATCCTCCAATTTACAGATGACAAGTGTTCGTGGCTTGGAACTCTCAAAATCGCTGACCTCGGTCTGGCCAAGCAACACGCATTCGCTACAACCCAGAGACAGGATCCAACCCAGCAGAAATATACAACGTCTCACTACGAGGCACCTGAAGTTATCACCACCATGAACTCTCGAGTGCCTCGCTCGCGCCGCTATGATATATGGTCTATGGGCTGTATCATATTCGAGTTTACAATCTGGCTCCTATACGGCTATGAAGAGGGACTGAAGAGCTTCTACAATGAGGGGAAGGATATCGATGCCTATCGAGAAACGTTGTACTTTACAGCCGATCTCAGCACAAGGCAAGCTCAAGTGAGCGACGCGGCGCGAAAATGGATTAGCCACATCTTGGAAGTCGACCCGGAATGCAATCGTGCCACGCCAAGCGTGATCAAAGACCTCGTCGTGTTGGTCAGGGATAAGCTACTGGTGATTGACCTACCGAAGGATAACATGAGCCAGGAAGACATCAAGCGATGTCGTGTCAGTGCGGATGACTTGGAAAAGGCCTTGCAAAAGATCAAGAGAACGGCCATTGACGATGAACATAAGGGAGGTAAATACCTTTCTTCGGGTAAAAGTCGCAACGGAATTTCCGCTCCTCGTCCGCAAAAGGTTCGTAGGCAGAGCTTCCTGTCGACCAGCTCAGGCTCGGCATCGAAACCATCAAATCTGGTACGAGCTCTGGTCTGACTGATTGTGGCAATGGCTGATATGAAACAGGATGTAGGTTCATTGGCGGCAAATCGGAGGTGACATTAAATGGCTAACTGGTTTGATCCCATTTTGTATTGTAGACTGTAAGTTAGACTATAAGAGAGGAGTTCGCCAGCAATGAATCGATAATAGCTAATCTTGAATTTAGTATGTGAGTTATATCCCTGCTATGATATCGTCTTAAAACGCTGCTCACCATACATTGCTCTATTTCATAGAGTGTAAGTAAGAAGTACTTTTTGGTGAGAATGAAGTGGCTAATAGAGTTGATCTGATAGCACGTAAGCAATATTTAATCATGCTCTAATAAATTTGCGTTTCGAAACTGACCAGCGAGTTGATTCTAAGTTTGTAAGTTTGCATGATAAACCTGAGTTTAAACTCTTTACTTTACTAACCGTGGCTTCACCATATAGGCAGTAAGCGCAAGATCACGCCCTGATATAGTATTGTGAATCTGACTTAGACAGTTCAATAACACTTGGAACCTGATGGAAGATAAAACTATCTCTCTTGGAGTTCTGAAGCGTCACGAAACAGCCATCACGGACAGCATATCTAAGTCACAGAAAATACGAGAGCTATGTGACGAATGCAGAAAACTTGACTATCGGAGCGACGAGCCTATATTGAGGGAGACTCTAGCGACTATGAAATCCAAGATCCACCAATGTGAACTACACAACCTTATTTACCGTTCTATTCCCCCATCTGCTTATAACGACCTGGAGGTTGTGCATATTGGGAGATCTGACTCCTTACTTGTCATGGACAAGTCGAAAATACCCTTACTCTCACTTTCTAGAATTTCAGGTACGTAAAACGTTGCGAGATACATCAGTGATTTTAATCATTAATGGAGAGCAGATAATTCAAAAAAGAGTCATCTACACTCTGATGATATTTATTTTGGACTGCCCAAGCTTTTCGAACCCAACACTGTTCCGTTTTACGAACTCCTTATGACATGGATTCAAGATTGCGACTTGCACCATCCTCAATGTCATCCTGCAGATAGATCACGCTCTCAGGTTCCGACCCGCCTGATTGAAGTAGGGCAGGGTGAAGGTGGAAGCTCGAAGGTCTTCCTTCGCGAGGCAATGAACACCGTGTGCCCAGCGGAAACTGAGCTGAGATACATCGCACTGTCACATCCTTGGGGCAATGGGAAAAAGCATGACCACTTCTGCACCACGAAAGACAACCTTGACAGTCGACTAAATGCCGGTATTGAAATAACGGATTTCCCGAACACATTCAGACATGCAATCGAGGTGACTCGAGCACTTGGTGTCCCGTACCTCTGGATCGATTCGTTATGTATAGTGCAAGGGCCTGATGGGGACTTTGACACGGAAGCCAAAAGAATGGAGACCGTCTTCAGCTCGGCATACTTTGTCATTGCCGCAAGTCGCGCCAATGGAACATCAAGTGGCTTTTTGTGGGAAAGACCCGAGCGCGAAGTGGTAAGGCTGGATGGATATCTTGTCCATGATCCAGTCTATGTTTGTGAAGCAATTGATGACTTTCAGCATGATGTGATAGAGGGGTCTCTGAACAAACGCGGATGGGTCCTGCAAGAGCGTGCTCTTGCGCCAAGAACCATCTATTTCACAGAGAACCAGACGTATTGGGAATGTGGCCAAGGCGTGCGGTGTGAGACATTGACAAGGTTGACCAAGTACGTTGCAAGTGTAATTCCATACAATCGTCGTTGCTGACCTGGGCCTTGTAGTAGCCAGGCATCATTCCTTGGTGATCCCAACTTTCCAAAGTTGGCCATGAAGTCAACCAGAGGAGCGAAAATCCGCTTTTACGAATCACTGTACAGACAATATTCGAACCTCAGTTTCACAAAGATCCATGACCGACCCATAGCAATAGCTGGGTTGGAACAACGACTAGTAAGCGCTTTCAAGACCGAAGGAGGATACGGTGTATTCAACGGAGCATTCTTTGGGCGCAGCCTTTTATGGACAAGGGATACAGAACGAAGTGATGGCCTGAAATTGATTGACTTTCCCCGAGATCAGAAGTTCAGAGTCCCAACGTGGTCATGGACAGCGTACGAAGGACCCATCACATATTTTGACATTCCTTTTGACCATGTTCGATGGACATACGACACCGCAGAAGGAAGGATTCAATCGCCATGGACGACTATGGAGTCAGACTCTACTTCATTCTCATTGCATACAGGTGAACTGAATGGAAGAATTGATCTTACTGCCCAAGGAAGGGAGATGTTAGATCTGGAATTAGCCGAGGCGCAGGGAAAGGTCATCTATGACGAAGGAAAGTCGTCGCCAGGTGTACGTAAGCTATGCGTTATTGTCGGAAGCGAAAAGTCAAAGGATGAAGGATGCACGATACAGGACCTAGAGTATTATACTCTACTCATTGCACCTTCTGCTAATCCCAGCGATGGTTTCTACCGAAGGATTGGTGTTGGCAGGTTGTTAGAAAGTTGGATTGACTTTGCTAAGCCTGAGTTAAGAGTACATATATCCTAGCAATATAAAGCTATAAACATAAATAGTTTTTCATTTTATATATACTAGCCTTACCTAAGTTAATAAAGATACAGTGTGCTTTTTTCGACTAACAGTAGTCCAGCTCTGTAAGGTTAATGAAATTAACCTGTCACTCATATCAAGTGTAGATAAAAGACTAGAAAACTCGTGCAAATACTCTTTTGCTCTTTGTGCACGTGGCACAACGGGATCCTCATTCAGATAAGCTAGGAGTGAAACTGCAACGTCACGGACTTTATATACCTGCAGTTTTATTATAGTTAGCTGCGAAACCGAGCGAGCCAGTGAGCGAGTGGATTATGTTTATACTGACAAGAGAAAGGCCGTTCGGTTCTAAACCGTAATGGGAAAACGAGTGTAGGAGATGAAGGAGCTGTTGGCAAATACTTTCCCGTTCATCAGAGAACGTAGTGTCTGATTTTATGGGAGACAAAGAGGATGATAATGGAGGAGGGTTCATGGATGCTTGTGTGGCAGAAGTAGATAATGATACTTCGCTTACAAGTGCATCGATCTGATCTAGTAGCGCACTTTGGAGCCACAAATGTGTGACATGTATATTGACGCGAATAGCCTCACGTTGAATGTTGCCCGCCTCCTCTCCTTCAGTAGAGGCTGAAGTAGCGGCGGAGGTCGAGAAAGTTGGATAGGTCTTTTTGCTCCAGAGTCCATATGCAGGCGGCACTGTGTCAAGCATATATTTGAGATGATGTAGTCGTTCCCTGAGCGAAGCGAGACGTTGCTGGGGGCCCTGCAAGTGCCTGCAGATGCAAGTTTGTCTGGGAATCGATCCCGGTGTCCTTAGCGCAGCTGCGAAGATGCGGGAATGTATGTTGAAACCTGCAGTTAAAGATGCTAAGGCTATATCCTCGGGACATGGAAGTAGACCGCTGGAAGAGATGTATTCGTCGTCCACGGGAGCAGGCATCAGGTCCTCGAGACTAAGCTCGCACGAAAGCATGGTATCGAGAAACATTAACCGTTCATTCCGCAAATTGTGCATCTGGTGAACGTATCCATAAAACATGAGCCAAAAGGCCTTTTTCCGCAGTTGAACCTCAATGGCGTCGAGTCCCGTATAGCTTGAAACGCGATGCGCTTCCAGCAACCGTAGCAGCTGCATTGCTTCCACCTCAAGCATCCGCCACTGGTTGGTATTGCCTGTCTGGTGGAATGCTACGCCTAGTACGAAGCTACTAGCCCATTTCTCATGGCTAACAGTATCGAAGTAGCATGCGTCTCGAAAGCCTTGACTGAGCTTGTGGCAGTGATTGACCATTTCCGTCCGCGTGCGGAATGGCAGGGGACTGGAGAAGTCCTGATATGTTTGTAGGCGTGACGGTAAGATGGAGACTGTTAAAGCGCACAGTGATATGATCAAGTTGAGGAAGCTTTCATCGTGCAGGTCGCTGTTGCTGTCGAGGTCGATTTTAAAGCTTGGCCTGTGTATCACAGGGATCAATGGGTAGACATGGACTAGATAATCGTCGAGGATGAAGCGGATCAAGTCTCGCGGAAGCAATATATCACTCGGATACGGGAGTGCACAACTTGCAGGCGAAGCGGTGGTGGCGATAGAAGGTTCCCGTTCCAGCTCTTCAGAGACGTAAGAGCCAGGGTTGGAGAATGGCAGTGGCGAGAGTGGACTAGATGCATTGACAATGGCACTGGCACTGGGCATATCGCCTCCTCCTCCTGGAAAGGCAGAGCCGATGCTGTAGTGGTAGCGGTAATCCGTCCTCCTCTTGGGGCCGCGGGCCTTGGACGGCATTTGAAATGTGCATTGAGAGTCCGACTTTTCGCAGTTGTCACATCGCGTTGTCGGGTCCGGTGCAAGGGCCGTATTTGTCCAGTGTATGCCACCGCCTGTACCAAAGCGACATTTCCGTTTCCTGAGACGGCACACGTCGCAAGCCTGACGCGTGACGACCCTCGAGGTTGGGGAGGTTGCAGGTGCTGAGAGGTCCATGTCATGTCATGGGGCACCAAGGTTATCCGTATCTAGGTGTGATTGTTGCTCAGAACTGGCGGGACGCTATGTCTTATCGCCGCGGGGTTGCGCTAAACCCACCCCGGCTTCGGCTCCATTTTCGGTTAAGTTCCGCGGGTGAGCCGATGAGATATGCCGGCCTCACTTGAGCTGTCACCGGCCGAGGAAGTTCCTATCATCTAGGTTAGGTACAACCTTATGAGATAGTGCTTGAGTTATCTATATAGACTCCAAAATTTGAGCTACCAAGATACCAGCCGCGATAATGTGAATGGGCTGAGGGCGCGACAGGGTCTCATGATTGTAGTCGTAATTGTGAGTCAGTGATCGTCATCGGAAATGATTTCTAATGTGCTCATCTAGTCTACTGTTGCGCCTATGACGCAGTCATATGATCTATGCTCTAGGTGAAAGGCCCTTCCAATATCTCGTCCTTTCTACATTCAAGGACGCCTGTAATGGAGTATCTGCACTGCTCGTGCCGACCAATATTCTATACTCACCAGCTTCGCTGCACCACTTATTGCGTGCTTCATCCCAGTAGCTCGTACAGAGCACGGTATCCAGATCAATCGTGATCTGCTTGCTCTCCCCTACCTCGAGGTGAACTTTGCGAAACGCCTTGAGCTCCTTGACAGGACGTTGAACCGAAGTCTTTGCCGGCGGCGCAACGTAGACTTGGACAACTTCGGATCCGGAGCGGGATCCGGTATTTGACACTTGTACCGTTACATTGGATGTGGCGCCGACTTGCACGCTGAGGTCCTTGAGCGCAAAGGTCGAGTAAGATAGACCATGTCCGAATGGGTAGAGAGGCTTGGTATCTATCTTTTCGTAGTAGCGGTATCCAACATATACATCCTCGCCGTAGAGGACACGTCCCGCTTCGGAGCGGTGGTTGAAGAATGTAGGGTTGTCTTGGAGCCTTGCCGGGATCGTGAGCGGGAGCTTACCGGCCTGATGATACACGTTAGCTATGACTTTTCTTATCTGTGGAGGACCATCTTACAGGGTTGACATCACCAAATATGACATCTGCAATAGCGTTTCCAGTCTCGTTGCCACCATACCAAGCATGGCAAACTGCACTGGCGTTGTTGATCCAGGGCATACCAACTGGTGTACCTGATTGAACAACCACAGCCGTGTTGGGGTTTGCTGCAAGAACCCTGGTGACAAGAGCGTTGGAGGAGTCGCTCATGTCCATGTGTGTGCGGTCAGTACCCTCAGACTCCAACTCGCCGTTCAATCCGACAACCAAGACAACCTGGTCAACTGTTTTGGCCGCTGCAACAGCATCTTCAATGGCCTGGACAGGATCAATCCGCTTGAAGCAGCCAAGTCTCCAACCACCGTGCTTGCCGCCTACGGG
This sequence comes from Fusarium acutatum, assembly GCA_012932015.1. NCBI lineage: Eukaryota > Fungi > Ascomycota > Sordariomycetes > Hypocreales > Nectriaceae > Fusarium > Fusarium acutatum. The sequence goes on from JAADJF010000389.1 coordinate 70,281, forward strand.
GCCAAAAGGCGGTAGTTTGCTGGTTTTGGCACATCCCCATTCCAGACGGATACGGTACTCTTGACCAGCTGTAAGCACCTTCTCACCCTTCTCTTCAATAGTTCCGGAGCCGAAGAGGGTTTCTCCCCGGGTCTGGTTCTCGAAATTGCTTACGATAAGTTCATCGTCAATGTAGAGTTTACCTGTGCCTTCTACCCCGAGGCCAAAGTCGTAAAGACCACTCTCGTCGGGCGTGAAGATGCCTTCTACCTGAGCGTACCAGACTGTGGCAAGGTCGGGATTGGCATAGTCCATGAGGAAACAGTTGGAGTCAGTTAGAACACGCTCTTCGACTGGCTCTCTCCCTACGCTTGTTGCGGGTTCATTAAAGGCTTTCCATGTGAAGCCCCGCTGGCCCTGGGGCGTCTTGAGGTAATTGCCAATCAGAGGCAGCATCTGGTGGTCTGTTGCGCCCTGAGAAAAGACTGTCCTCTGTTGGCACTGAGCGGAGATTCCTTCGTACGGCGAAACGCTGTAGTAAGGGAGGAGCGAAGCGCTGCCTCCACCACAGAAACGGGCTATCTTAGCGTTAGGTCCAATGACAGCCGTTGTCTTTGACTTGGTAAACGGGAGTATGCTGTTGTCATTCTTCAGAAGGACGATGGATTGCGATGATGCGCGTCGCAGAAGAGCCTGGTCCTCTGGACGGTTCAGCTGCTTCTCAGGTGCGTTCTCGGGAACTCCAGAGGCCTTGGAGTAGTTGATGAGGTTGAGAACGTTGCGCACGCGATCATCAAGCTGCGCCTCAGTGACCTTATTGGCCATGACAGCGTGAGAAAGTGCTCTGCCTCTCCAGCGACTTGTACCGGGCATCTCCAGGTCGAGGCCAGCATCGATAGCTCCCGTCGTGCTATAGGTACCGAACCTGTAAGGGAACGCCAGAGGTTAGCCAGGAAATCGACAGCTGCAAGGACGTAGCTCGACATACCAATCACTCATCACGAGTCCGTCAAACTTCCATTCATCTCTAAGAATGCCTTGCAGCAGCTCCTTGTTCTCCGAGACGTGCGTGCCGTTGACCTGGTTGTAAGCCGTCATGACAGCTTGGGGATCGCCGATGGAAAGGGCAAGCTGGAATGGTAGCAGGTATATCTCGCGCAGGGCACGCTGGGTCACCATGACATTCACAGCCATGCGCTCGTCCTCCATGTCGTTGCAGACAAAGTGCTTGAGCGTGGCTGCAATGTTCTCCTGCTGCAAGCCTCGACAGTAGTGCCCAGCCAGGTGGCCAGACAGCACAGGGTCTTCTGAGAAGGACTCAAAGCCACGGCCACCCAGAGGGCCTCTCTGGATATTCATTGTCGGGCCAAGCACAACGACGGCCCCTTTCGCCTTTGCTTCTTGTCCTTGCAATTGGCCCACCTCGGCCAGCAGGTCTGTATCAAACGTCGCGCCCAAGGCAGTCCCGCAAGGGAAACATGATGAGGGGACACTATCGAAGACTCTTGTACCGCGTATACCGTTGGGTCCGTCAGAAACGCGTATCGACGGGATGCCGTGCTGGGGTAGTGGTGTTGTGTGCCAGAAGTCATTGCCTGCCCGAGGGTTAGTATCGATAGCTGATATTAGAAATGGAGTAGAGCTTACCTGCAAGAAGCGAGATCTTCTCATCTATCGTGAGCTTGGACAGCAGCTCGTCGACATCCAGCGCGTCTGTACGCTCGTTGCTCATGAAAGGAGACATGATGGCTATCTCGTGGCTAGCTTAGATTGCTCGGGTCGATAAAGATGCAAGATCGGGGATAGGATATCAACATCGTTATCACTGCTGCATCCGTAGTTTTATTTTAACAATGTTGTTGGAACCGAATTCTGTTGCCGATGGATCTAGAACGGATATCAACACTGGATCCATCGTCAAACCTACTCCGTTTCTGGTAATTCTCCGCCTCCGCAGGTTTCTCCGCAGGTTTCTCCATCAATTTCTCCGCTCAAGATGGACACTAATTAACGTTGCAGCTATAGATTACTCCACGAGACCCGCCGAGATAATTGAATTGGGGTCAAGTTTACCGACAAGGACTCAACCCCAGACATGCCTAGGACAAAACTAGCTTGACTCAAGGACTGGGCTTCCCCGACATCCCCCCCCCATTCCCCGGATACCACGGTCCAGGGACCAATCTACGGTGTCCACCTGACAGCAACGTACAGTAGGAGAACCCAGGCAACCCCAAGATATCCCCCTTCCCTGCCAGACGATCTAGATAAGAACGTCTATAAAATTACCCACGTCCCCATGCCAATACGACTTTCTTCTCCATCATCAGTCCGCAATCTATCCTTCAATCCCTGCACTCGACCTCATCTCAACTTTGAAAATCATGGGTGTCAAAAGCGTCCAAGTCAAGGGGTCTGACGCCGTCGCCCAGCATCTGGCAGGTGTCTTGCCTTCTGATGGCACACCCTGGTATCGCCAGAGTCACCTCCTCAAGCTCAACTATATTCTCTTTTCTCTGGTTATGTTCTGTAAGCTTCGACCCCCAGCCATCTGTATTTCATTGTTCTGACCTCACCAGCTTCCGCCAATGGTTACGATGGCTCTTTGATGGGAGGTCTCCTGGCTCTTCCCAAGTGGAATGCTTTCATGGATCATCCACATGGTGCGTGGCTTGGATTCATTAATGCTATCTACTGGAGTTTGAACGGTGTTTCTTTCTTCATCGCCGCCTGGGCATCTAACAGGTTTGGCCGCAAGTCTGGACTATATGTTGGCTATATTTTCCTCGCGACCGGTGTAGTCTTGCAAACCGCTGCTCATAACCCTGCCGCCTTCATTGCCGCTCGAGGTCTCCTTGGTTGTGCTTCGGGATGGTACACTGCTAGTGCCCCATTGCTCATCAGTGAGATCGCCTATCCTACTCACCGAGCTATTGCGTCCTCTTGCTTCCAGTGCGGTTTCTACCTCGGCAGCGTCATCGCTGCTTGGGTCACATTCGCTACCAGGAACTATGTTAGTTCTTGGGACTGGAGACTCCCCTCGCTTTTGCAAATCATTCTTCCTGCTCTGGCTCTCCCCGGAACTCTCATGGCTCCAGAGTCTCCGCGATGGCTTGCATCTGTTGACCGCGTTGAGGAAGCTAGACAGGTCCTTGCTAAGCACCATGCAGGTGGAGATATCAACTCACCTCTTGTTGAGTTTGAGACCAGCGAAATCAACAACGCTATCAAAGCTGAACAGGAAGCCCATGCCAGCGTCAGCTACGCCGATATGTTTAAGACCAAGGGCAACCGATGGAGGCTACTCATTTCGGTTTCTTTAGGTATCTTCAGCCAATGGAGTGGCAACGGTGTTGTCTCATACTATCTCCCCCTTGTCCTTGAGACTGTCGGCATCACTAGTGTCACTAATCAGACCCTTATTAATGCCTGCCTCCAACTCTGGAACCTACTATGGGCCTGCGGTGCTGCTGTATCTGTTGAAAGACTTGGATGACGACCTTTATTCCTTCTTTCTGCTATTACCATGTTAGTCAGCTATATTATCATTACTGGCTTATCTGGTTCCTTTGCCACCACTGCAAACGCTGCCGTTGGAACAGCTGTGGTTCCTTTTCTATTCATCTTTTTTGCTGGTTACGATATTGCTCTGTAAGTCATCTACATCACCATATCCTCTAATCAAGGTCTAACAAAACATTACCTAGTACCCCTCTTGTCATCTCATACCCTATTGAGATCTGGACTTTTGCCCTACGATCCCGAGGTTTTAGTGCTATGTGGATCTCCGGTATTATTGCCGGTATCTTCAACATGTTTGTTAATCCTATTGCACTTAGCAGTATCGGCTGGAAGTACTACATTGTCTACATCGCTTTCCTTATAGCTTTCCTCCTTATTGCCTACTTTTGCTACCCCGAGACTCGAGGCCACACTCTTGAACAGATGGCATTTATTTTCGATGGTGAAGATGCTGAGATGCTACTGCAAGAGAGTAAGGCTGAGGTTTTAGCTAAGGACCCTGCGTCTTGAAAAGCCTCCGCAAAGTCCGGCAGCAGGAAATGGCGAGCACCATCAAGCTAGATCAACATGACATCTTAGCGATCCCGTAACCCGGCGTTCATGGCTAAAAGGAAGCGATGTCAATAAATTGAATTAGTAGTGAACCCTTTATTTACTTTCGATATCCATATCAAGAAATCATGCCTGTTGATGAATAACTCGGTTTAATTGTTTCCCATAAGACAGCTTGATGTTGCCGTCGTAAATGCGGTCTAGAACTGCGAAACCATTCAACGACTCTATATGGTTGCTCTTTTGGCTACTAAATCGATGACTTCATCAATGGCAATTTTATCTTTAACAAGCACGATCATTTAATCACCAAGTCAAGTGCTGATAACCGTAAACAGGAGCAGTTGGTATTCTTACACTACGATATATTGACATCGTGTCAGATTGTCGACTGCATTACGGAGAGTGATGCCGGAACCACCCTTTCTTGCAATTGATCCCGCAAACAAGGCTTGAGCAGAATTATGGATGTCGGATGGCTGAGGAAATCGGAGAATAGTCTTTTATGAGTTGCAGCTGAGAATGCTTGGATGCTAAGTGTTTATCTAAAGCCACTTTAAGCTACATCCACTAATGCGAAAGAGATCGTAAGTGGAGCGGGTATCTAATCGTGATTGGTATTGAGTTTTAGCTATTGACCAATGTGGCTAGTGATCTAGGGTCCCGACCTGTTCCTGCATGGGTAGAAGTCCTGAGGTTGTCAATAGTTAGCAATAGCGACAGCTAGCCATCCTAAATGCTGTTAAAAGAAACGGCTATTGACCGCCAAGTGCTAAATAGTTTGCAAAAATGAGTCGAGTGAATCAGTGAGGTTAATTAACTTCAGGGGTTATGTATACATAGTTGAGCCCGCTACATAATTCTCTTCTAGAAGTATGCATTCATTCCCTGTTTCTTGGGATCTGCCCCATAGTTGTCTTTCATGATGCAGTCCAAAATTGCTCTCGTGAGCTTGGCTCTGGTCGGTCTTGCTGCTGGTGGTCCCTGCAAGCCTAGCAGCCGAGTCACGATGAGCAGCCATTCTGCAACCTCATCTGTTGCGACAATCGATGTTTCCAAGAGTTCGACGGATAGCCAAACAAACCTCAACAGCCTCACCATCACGTCATCTGCTGAGACCACCGAAGTACCCAGCTCGACTCTTCCCCAGTCATCAACAACCACTCAAGAGGAAGACATCATCATCACCAACGCTATTTCAGGAGGCTCTTTCGCCAGTCGCGACCCCAACAGCCCAAGTGGCCTCACCAACTTCGGTGCCTCGGGTAATGCCGAGTTTCATCAAGGTGGATGCTACCATGCCGACGGTAGCCTCGATGATGGCTGCGCGGCTTTGAGTGCTAATGGGGACGTCACCAAGCGAAGCTTCTTTGGCTCTTTTGCTAGCATCTTCCAGACTGTACGATCGGTCCCGAGAAAAAAGTACACTATCCAGTTCTTTTATCTTATCAGGTCATCTGGAAGCCAAGGCTGTATTGCAAGCGCGGCATTTGATAATTCAGAGTTCTATTCCCAACCTGCTTCTCGCTCAGGACCATCGTGGGCCAGGGTACTGACGCAGGTTGAGGCACTTTCTGACTTACCAACCTTTGCTATCTCACTGACATGCTCTGGTGGTGGTACTTCTTCGATCTTGGTCGACTCCATCTTCATCTCGGACCAAGTAACCCCAGATACTATTGACAATTTCAAGCTTGACTTGGGTGGGACCATTCCAATCGATCCTGTCGAGACTACGACGGCGATCAGGGCTCAAGAGTCCCCTACCCTCACAACGGGACAAAGCGGATCTACCAGTATCGACGGCTTGGAGAGCACGAGCGCTGCGACACCCACCTCAACAACCTCTCTAGAGGTCACTTCCTCGGCTGCCACTGAGGCAGAGTCCAAGATATACAGTGCTACGTCGGAGAGCAGCGAGATTATAACAACATCTTCGACTGAACCTACTTCGGGAGGAAACACTGTTACTACGACCATCAGCGCGTCATCGACCTCGGTAGCTGCTGGAGAGACCAGCAGGGCCGAAACAACTAGCTCATCATCAGAGGAAACTGGCTTGACATCTCAATCCATCACAATAGCAGAGCCTTCTCATACCACTGGCTCTGTGTGCAAGCAAACATGTGAGATCATCAACGACTATTACGCACATCTCGATGACTTCGGTTGCGATCTCAATGGCGTTTTCACGAATAGTGGTGCTATTTATACCCTTCCTGGTGAAGAAGTTGGTGCGACTCAAACGCACTCGTACAACAGCAACGGTGAGTGTGCCGAGATCTGCAAGACTCTTCCTGGATGCTTGTCAGCTGGATACCAGAGACTCTCTGGCAAGTGTTTCTTCTCCAACACTTTGGTTACTCGAGACGAAATACGCGATGGAAGAGACAGCCAAATGGTTCATTGGTTCGGTATGCAGTGCTTCACATGCGGCTGCAGTTCCGGCGACACATCGACAACGGCGATTCTTACGACTACCCTAGTTCCAGAACCTACCAGCTTCACCACAACCACTAAAGCTACTCAGCCAACAGGTGTCTGCCACAACAACCGCGGCCAAGAGTGTGAGATCAACCCATCAAGCGTCGAGAATAACCCTTATGTCTGCATTGGTGGAGGTGTCTTTTTAGGAGAGTCCTGGACAGTCCCTCGCTCAATGTATCCTATGCAGGAGAACGGGGAGCAGTGCGCAGCCATCTGCGACACTCTGGAGAACTGTGAATCCTCTGGCTACTTCGGCATGGAGAACCACTGTCTCTTTACAACAACCAAGATAACAGAGTCCGACTTTGCTGAACCCGATCCAAACTACGACGATTTTGGTCTAGACCCCAAGAACAGTGTTTGGAGCCATAGATCCTGCTATACATGCCCGACCTGCGTCCTCAGCAACGCTCCTCTTCCCAAGAGTCCAACGTGCAACTACAAGCCTGGTGACTCTTGCACGCGTGTAAATGCGGATGGCGTTTTGTGCAATTACTCGGGAATGTTGCCTGGGACCTTTGGCGCTCTTGGCAGTTATCCTGACCAGAGTTCATCAGGAAAATGTGCTGCTATCTGCCGGAAGATGAAAGGGTGTATGGGATCTGGTTACAGGGATGGTCAGTGCATGTTTACAGGCACGACTCTCGCGCCAGGTGATTTTCTGGATAGGCATAATTACGATCTTGTCTGGGACGATCCGTCTTGCTTCGAATGTCCTGGCTGTTCAACTTAGAGATAATAAATTGTGTTATTATCGAGGGGCAATCCTTGCATAAAGAATAACATTTCTTTTAGTTCAAGTCTACTGCAAGCTAAGTGTAAACTTTAGTGAAATACCTCTCCATTCTGGTCATCAGGTGTGCATTGTAATTATTATACTCTAGGACCCGCATAAATGGCTCCGATATATTGATTTGTGGATAAGTTAAATTCCTAAATGAACTACAGGCTATGCTATAATATTAAATTGCCTTTTGAACCATGCAATTGCCTGTTCTTCAGCTTCCTCTGCCTGGCGTGTCTCCTTCGAATCGGGCTCTGCCCTGCTTGCGCGAATTGAGAACCCGTGCTTTGCTCCAGGGTAAATAACCACGCTTGTATCGACATCCTTGCTCTCCAAGATTGATTCGGCTTGTCGCACCTGCTTCATTCCCATCACGGCATCATCGTCGCCAATTGCAATAGAGAGAGGACGTGCGACATTGCCTATGTCATGTGCGACATCAACACTACTTGGATGGGCAGTGAAAAACGCGTCTGCTAGGGCGCGACCACTGGCAGTTTTAGTCTCCGTTGTGTTGTGGGTCAATCTGACAGTGTGTAGTCCACCCCAGCAGAAACCTGCAATTCCGACAGGAAGAGCTGCGTCTTTATGCTGCTGGACTTCTTTCAAGAACCCAGTCACCCTTGGCCAACAGACACTGAAGCGGTTTCGAATCAGAAATGGCACAAAGTCCAGCATGGTAGCAAGGAGATAGTACCTAGTTGGCGGTCAGTTGAGTGATGCAAACTCTCGGCCTTAGGGTAGGAGGGGAAGAAGCTCACGGTTTAGACAACCAAGATCCGGTCTCATCCCAAAGGTGTGCCATATTGATCATGGTCCTGACGGGCGCAGCACTGCCTACGACGAAACTCATTAGTTGTTTTGCCTTGCCAATACCGAGCAAACGCCAGGCCTACCATTCATGAAATCGGGGAGGTAAACCAGATAGTCTGCAGCCGAAGCATAATGATCCGCCAAGATTTGATTGTTAACAAAGTCAACACCGAACGCGTCAGGAATTATGACAATGATAGCTTTCGGGCTCTTGCCGGCGGGGGGTGTTGCAATGTAGGTTCGAAGGCCATGGACGGTATCCCAACGACCAGTAGGAGCGCCCGGATTGACGTGGCCGGAAAAGCACTGAGGGCAGGACATGATGTCTCTATCTTTCAGGAATGCGTGGCAGGCCACACTCTGAAGATGGATCAAGAGTGAGCAGTGTTCAATCGATTGCCCAGTGGATTGACTTGATACTTATATTGCTACTGATGTAGCTGGGTTGACTGCGTACTGACAAGAGTATCATTAGCAAATCTCCATGCGCTGGAAGAATGACATCCACAAAGGGTTTAGCTTAAGCGCAGTCGATTGAGCTAAGCCAGCGGATGACGATCACGTCTGGATCAGCCAATGGCATGGCTGATTGCCGTCAACCACGACGCTTATCTCGGCCTAGCTATTTGTCCGGTCTGGAGTGTGCGATTCCCATTGGTTCTCGTCACCAGAACCCCGGCGCAGCAATACGCGCCATTTGCGGCACGCTTACTGCATGACACTATGTATGTAGTAGCTTATGCTTCATAGGATCCCGGCTCCCAACAGAATGGAGGTTAACATGACGTTTTGCGCAGAAAGATAAGCGTAACCAACTGGAAATAGCAGACGTCTCAACCTTCCTCCTTCGTGGCCTCTTATCAGCAATGAGACATCATGGCGCAGAGGGAGCAGCAACAAATGGTCTCAGACGGGACGCGCAGTCGCAAGGGATGTCTCACCTGCAGAATCCGCAAGAAGAAGTGCGATGAAAAGCTCCCAGCATGCAGTGCCTGTCGGTCAAGAGACCTTGCATGCTACGGATTCAATATGCCGCCACCGCCTTGGATCACCAACAAGGCCTCATGGAAAGATGTCCTGGATTCCAATGAAGCGAGAGCTCTGCGGACTGTCGCGGAGCTTCGGTACAGGGTCTCGAGAAAGCTGGAGTCCAGAGACACTGCTTCTGCCGCGATTGGACTCTTGCCGCCCGACTCAGGGAGCAACAGCCATCAGTGCGGGCCTCACTACTTCCCGAGTGCCTATGAGACTTTATTGGGCGCATTCCATTGCGACATATTCTCAACACCATCCGTTATTCAGTTGACAAATGGGATCAATATTTGGCAGAGACAACCCGATACTATATGGTGGGATAGCAGGATGCGAAGTCTACAGCCAGGACCTGAAAATTCTTCACGAGAAGAAACGAGATTGCTTATGCTCTTCCTCGATGTTATACATCCAATCACACATACATTCTGCAAGCTGGAAAGCAACGCTGAACGTAACTGGATGTTGAATCGGCTTATCAGCCGAAACGACTTATTTAGCTCAGCTCTCAGTGTCAGCGCCTGCTTCGAGCACTCGTTGACCCAAAGGGCTACGGTGAATGAGATTGGACTATCGCCAAAAGTGAGCAGACTACAGAGCCGGTCCATTTCGATACTTCGGGAAGAGGTCGAGCGCTTTTCTATCATGAAGCCGTTGCCAGTGGAAGATTTCGTCTGGGCTGGGATCCACCTTGTTGATGTCATCGCCCATTTGGAGACGCTCGAGATCTTCAGTATGCTCCAGGGTCAATGGGAGGTCCATCACCAGGCTGCAAGGAAGGTCTTGAACCATATTGAGACTGCTGTTCCACTTGAGAATCGCAGTTCAAAATCAGTGATAGCAGACGTATTGTCTAGCTTGCCTGAATGTGATGTACGACGACGATCGCTGCAACTTTCCATCTTTAACTTTATTTGGATTGATGTTCTGGCTACGTCTACTTTTGGTGCGGTGTCATACTGCACTTGCGCCTTCGACTATTTGCCTCTTCTCGATTTCGGTACAATCAGGTCGCAGGATTTTATGGGTTGTCAGAGCCAAGTCTTTGCAATTGTCTCCAGAATTGCAAGACTTGAGCAATTACAGCTGATGCACCAAGGTGAAATGCACCAGGAGTTTACAGGACCCGAATTACAACGACAATACTGCGAACTAGAACAACAACTTGACCATGTCTGCCAGACTCTCCAAGAAGATATTGAGGGCCGGGCCTGTGTAACTACAGGTCTAGATCTTGATGCTGCAATGATTAGTCTCATCTGGGCTTATGGTGCCAGAGTCTTGTTGCAAGTTGTAATTCCCCCAATTATGTCCCAGCAAAGTAGTATCGATCAGGCCTTCGTCAACATTTGCCTCGGGAAGCTTGAGGCTCTCCCTACACGTCTTGTGATGAGGACAGCCTGGCCGTACACTATCACCGGCTGTATGGCCATGAGCGAGTCACAACATCACCGATTTCGTCAAATCCTCAATCAGGTGCTGCAAGAAGCGCAGGCCCCAGGAATAACATGGAAAGGTCTTATTGTCATGGAGGAGTGTTGGAGACTTCGAAGAATGCACCCTGGTCAATTCTTTGGGTGGAGAGAAGCTATGGAGAGTCTTGGTGCCAGAGTGATTTTGACGTAGCAGTGCATTAGGTTGTACGGTGATAGACAAGAACAAAAATTGTGGTAGGTGTCGGGAAATGTCTCTGCTAAAGTCGCTGAGCTATACGCGTGTATTGCAAAGTCAGGAGCCTTGTGGCTGGTGAATGACGTTAACATGCTGCCTTTGAGTTGCCTAACTGTCTGGGTTCCATTTGGTACCCAAGTTTCTATATAACCAGAGCTCCCCAGGTAATAGCACCCAGTATACCTGCGCAGGCCAAACTCTCGGCACCGCTCCTCGTTTCTTGGGATATATCGGATGCAATCACAGCTGAGGCCGATGCCAAGGCAGCAGAATTAGAACTACTTGTCACCGCATCGCAAATCTGCTGGCGCACGTCCCAGAGGTCTGGTACAAATACCGTCAGATGACGCGTCATAGATCTATTGTTTACTCACTTTTGAATATTTTAATAGTGCACTCGTTTCCCAGACATCGTTCGAAATGGTCTGCAAACGCGTCGCTGTGCGAGCACATACATTCTACGTCAGTACCTGCGCAGCCAATCCTCTTTCCGGCTGTCGAGATACACTTTATACCGCAGTCTGGTAGCGAAGAAATATCGGAAGCAAGGACAGAAGAGTCGGCCGAGGTAGTTGCGCTAGTGGTTACTGCGGTAGTAGAAGAAGCCGCTGAGACGAGCTGAAAGGTCGCAAGAATAACGAGAATACGGGAGGCCATTGTGATTCCAATATATGGTGAAAGAGCATGGATACGTGAGACAACATAATATTCGAAAAGTAAAACTTAGGATAAGCAATTTATCGGTGTCAAAGTCCAGAGTGGTCTTACTGTGAGCTATTTACATGGCTCGGCTTTCGGCACACTGAATATGATGACGTTGTGCAACTAAGCCGAAATAAGTAGTCCAACGAGATTGTAGGAAGATTTACACTAACATACTAGACATAGCCAAATTAATCAAAGTAGTCCTTAAAAGTCGTCTTCTTCAAGTAATATTCATCCTAGTTAGGAATCTGTAATAAAGCTAATAAGAGATCGGGGAGGAATTGTAGTCTGAAAGGAACCCTTTCCAGTAGCCTTCAAGTGCTTCAAAGCAGTTAAATCATTAGAATTGTCCGTCAGAAATGGCTTCAAGCTATGAGGACTTCGGCCCGTGCCAGAGACAACGAGTTGGACATTGTGAGCAACCGTGTCATTGTTCAGCACCTGCGTCGCGACAGTACCGTCGGTATTAAGAAAAGCACTGACTGTGACCAGAGGAACAGAGCTCGTGGCTTCGATGCGACGAGCACCAGGGCGAGCAAACCGACTAAATGATGCAAAAGCCCAGAACCTCTTGGATGGAATGACCTTGTCGCCGATCATGTTAATAAGAGCGCTGTTGGTGGTCGAGTTCTCGGCTCCGATCCAATAGAGAAATCCGCTGACGTTGGCATCTACAAGAGCTGTCTGGATACGGCCAGCCCAGGTCATACCTTCGCCCTGGCCGCTGTTGTTGTAGAATGTGTAGGGCGTGAACTGGCCTGTGAGATCAGCCCACTCGGTGAGCCACGTCTTCTTTGTTGTTGAAAGCGGATGGTTCGGTGGTGAAACGTATCCGTGACCAGTAACGACGCTGAGGTAGTTGATCGCCGGATCAGGTCCAGCAGTCAACCCAGTCATCATATCCTCTTGAAGATCCCAGCCCTCGCCATCACAGCAGGCGATTGTGAGATCGTGGATACCTCGTTTTTGGATCGTCTTGCCCAACACGCGTATGAAGTCAGCAGCCTGTGTGCCGTTAGATAGCATGCCGGCGTAGGGAGCGGCGAACTGAGGCTCATTAAGGAACCCGAGGTTGGTGACCTTGACACCCGACTTGCGGTAGAACTCAACCCACTGCAACAGGTAGTCTGCGTAGGCCTGCTTCCAATCACCAGAGGCGCAGGTAGCGCCTGTAACACCGCACAGGTACCCTCCATTATTTTCATCATGATTCGTTTTCATATAGCCTGGGGCGGACCAAGCATCGCCATAAAGGAACTTCAATCCTCTCTTGAATGCTTCTTTAGCAACGGTGAGTTGACCGCTGTCATAACCGTCCCAGACGTAGTGAGGTTTTGCTCCCGGTGAGCCTGGCGAGAAAGGCTCGATTGAGTTCATGAAGTTCTTGTCAGAACTGTTGCTCGAGCCAATACCATTACGCAGGATGGAGAAGCCTGCACCGATATCCTTACTGAACAGCAAGTCCAGTACATGCTGAGTCCCTTCTTTAGACAGACCGTCTTTTCCAAGAATGTCTTCGGCCCGCTGGAATGCTTGCGAAGCGCCAAATCCATCAAGCTCTTGGTGTTTGACGTGACCATTCACAGAAATCAAGACTTCAGAGCCTGAGTTTGAATCCGCGGGGAAGGCCGCCACGAAGGCTGCACCCATATAGCCCAGGAGGTTCAAAGCGGCAAGACCGCAAGCTAGGGGTCCCATGGCTGTTCAAGATAAGCTGAAAAGGTAGGGAGGAAAGATATGAAAGAATCAAGTCTCTTTGGCTTCGGAGAGGAACCTGCCATGAACTGGGTTGTTTCTCTGCCAATCAGCAAGAATATTCATTCTGCTACGCTATTTATAGGTAATCAGAATGCTGAGCTCTCTCGACCTCGGCGTAGATACATTGCCTGATCGGCCCCTGGACATTAACATAATCCACGGCGTCTGGCATCGGCATGCTCACCGGACCATCTTATGCAGCATCAACAACCTGTTAACTACAATAAGACTTTGACAGTCTTCAATAGGCTATACCGATGACCTCGTCATTAGCCGTCAAAGCCCTGTCTTACCTGTTAGTTAGGTGATCAGGAACTGGAAGCTTAGTGTTTGTACTCTTAATGAGTTTAACCAGAGTTCTGGTTAAATTCGAGCTCGCCTTTCGTCTATCTAATACCCCGCACAATGTCCAACCTCCCCCGGACCAGAATCAAGGCCAATCTTCATCAATTGCAAGTGTGGGGGAACACTTTAGTCTTCAGTATGTGCTTCTCCAGTGCCGAGTTTGCCGGTCCTTGACGGGCTCCACCCCCGCAACTATCTCCACTTTCCCCCGGACTTGGCTTGGATGCGTTTACTCTTGCGCCGATAACTACCAACTCTCCTATCAAATAACCGCTCATCATGTAAGTGCCCCCTTGTTGGTTCTATCATGTATTATTTTAACTCTGATATGATAAATAGGCTAAATCGAACCATAGCTGCCAGTCAAAAAACTGGCCGTTTTAATCCTTGCATGCTCAGAGTCAGTCTACGGTGCCGTCTTTGCCGGACAGCGAGTAGTCCACTTCCCCATATCTAGAACAACCCTGCAGCTGCTTTCGCTACCACGTTGGAGTGGAGACAGCCGATTCATTAAGCAGGATTGTATATGAAGAAGAAGAAGATCCTACCTCATTTATCTGGATCGTTGCAAATAGTCTTTGCCTGTCGATCAATTTCACAGACTTTTATAGTCTCGACTTCACTGTCCTGCACTTACTGCAAATCAATTCACCAGGCGTACTGAAACGGTAGAACCAGTATGGCAGAAAAGCGCGCCGAAACCATCGAGACGGCGCCACCAGATGGCCATCATGGCTGGACAGGCGACACCTCTGCTGAGGCTCGCGCTGCCACTGAGGCAGAACATTCCCTCAGCATCCGCCAGGCCATCCAGAAATACCCCAAGGCCTGTTTCTGGTCCTGCGTTGTGTCGCTTGTGATCATCATGGATGGTTACGATACAGCCCTGCTCGGATCACTCTTCGCCTTTCCCGACTTCCAAAAGCGCTTCGGCATCCCCAATCCTGCCAAGCCAGGTACCTACCAGCTCGAGCCCAAGTGGCAGACAGCTCTGGGCTTGGCCAGTTCCCTGGGAGGCATTGTTGGTATTTTCTTCAACACGTGGATGACAGAGAGGATCGGACACAAGAAGACCCTTCTGATTTCTCTGTTCTGGTTGACTGGTACCATTTTCATCTCATTCTTTGCCCCCTCAGTCGAGGTTCTGTTCGTTGGTCAACTGCTTTGTGGCCTGGGATGGGGTGTCTTCACCACAATGGGACCTGCGTATGCCTCTGAAGTCGCGCCGGTTGTGCTTCGTGCGTACCTTGAAACCTACGTTGTCCTGTGCTGGGGCATTGGCCAGCTCCTCTCTTACGCAGTTCTGGACTCACTTATTGGTAACACGAGTATATGGGCCTGGAGGATTCCCTTTGCCGTGCAGTGGGTATGGCCTGTTATCATCGCACCTCTGATGTTCTTTTGCCCCGAGTCTCCTTGGTGGCTGGTCCGCAGTGGAAAATTGGAAGAAGCTAAGAAATCCCTGAAGAGGCTTACATCCATGTCAGACCAAGAGCTTCAGAACCAGCTGTCTCTCATGGTGGAAACCACGGAGTTGGAGCGCAGCATCACAGAGGGAGCTTCGTACCTCGACTGCGTCAGGGGCTCCAACCTCTGGCGCACAGAAATCGCGTGTGTTGCCTGGGCCAGTCAAGTCCTTGTTGGCTTCGGTGTCTCCTCCTATGCCACTTACTTTTTCGAACAAGCCGGCATGTCGACCAAGAACGCTTACAAGTTGACTGTTGGCCAAGGTGGTCTTCACTTTGTCACCGTCCTTCTGTCCGTTTTCATCGTCGCGCGACATGGAAGGCGATCGATTTACATCTGGGGCTGCCTCTTCATGTCCGCTGCTATGTTTGTGATTGGCTTCGTAGCTATCCCAAGCCAAAGCAGTGCCACAGGAGGTGTCTCTGCAGCCTTCTACTACGTGTGGTATTCTACCTACGAGATGACCATTGGTCCAATCGCCTACATCATCGTCGCCGAGGTCTCATCTACGCGCCTGCGCTCCAAGACAATTGGCCTGGCTCGTAATGCCTACAACGTCATCAATATTGCTGCCACGTGCGTTGTCCCTCATATACTTAACCCCACCGCTGCAAACTGGAAGGGAAAGTCTGCTTTTCTGGCTGCAGGCTTTTGTATTCTCTGCGCCGTTTGGGCTTGGTTCCGTCTTCCTGAGCTGAAGGGCCGCACGTACGAGGAGCTCGATATTCTATTTACGAAAGATCTAGCTGCTCGGGAGTTCAAGGGCTATGAATTCGATAATAATATCGACATTGATGAGAAGCTGGGTATTGAGCATAAAGAATGAGTTCACGCCGTTGAGAGGATAAGGGGTTGAAGCTTTAGGAAGTAGCTTGCTAGCCACTATGGTCTATTTGGCTTTAGGTAGGAAGGGGTAGTTGAGCTGCAAATCTAGGAATCCATTCTTTTAGTTTTATATCGGTTCCTCGCTTTAGGAATGACTCTTCCACGTAGAATGCTTTGCTTCCCATGTTTATAGTTTTGGCCAATCCTCGTAGCCCCTAGGTACAGGTGGATAATCTTAAGATTTCATCTTCAACTGGTAGAGACGACCGTTTCCCTATGGCCAGCTCATAGACTGTGTTAAACATAGGATATACTTCAAGCTCAATAGGCATTGTCATTTAAACCCCAAACGCGAAGCTATTCCCTTTTGAACTTGGGTACTTAACGGTGGCTGTTTGTCGGCCATGGGATGTATTTCATGGAGAGAATGCCGACCTCCAGGGTAATAATCTTGGCTAAAGCCAAGATCTGCAATCTCTTGGCCTTGACCTATCATAGTAACCTTTGAAAAGAGTGCGGGGGTTGGGGTAATGCAAGCTCAACTCCCAGCGCATTTAACCGGGCCTAGTATAGGAATCGGCTACAAAATGCCGAACGAGACTGCGTGGGGGCTAGGGGAGCAAAGAAAACTCAGGACCTGATCCTAAATGACAAAAAGACTTGGGTAAATTCGCATAAATTTAAGATATCTTTAATAGATTTAAGGTATCTTTTGCTGAGTTTATTTTAACACCTCATATTAAGGTCTGGTGTTTTCTTGCTCCTTAAGGGGGATCGAAGTGTCACGTATTCGAGGCTTTTTATCCGCTTTAGCGTAAGAATCGGCTGCCAGATGCCGAGCGAGACCCGCTCAAGCTGTGCGCTCAGCTAATGAGGTGCCATTGGACCCTGATTCCTCAGCCTGACATGCGATATTCTCCACGTATCTATCATGGTTTGCGTTCACATGTGCTCCAAGCGTGACAGCTCAGTAGCCAAAGATTATCCGCCGAAATCGCTCCTCGCAATCAATAGGTGGCTGCTTATACTCTTAAGAACTGAAATTCCTCGGTCTCCTTCACGGATCACAATTTCAATAAAGAAGGCAGCATCTAGTGACAAGCATTCCAAAAGCCCTGAAAATGCTTCCCCCAGAGAGCGGAATCGACGCTTGGCTGCGATATGCTCCTCTATCCGAGAGTTTGCGCAGCCTTCATGAGCCAGTTTCCAGCATCATTGCTCTGAGCACCAACCCAACAAACCCAGTCTTTATCGCTGCAGAGGAGCTTCAATGTGGCCTTGAACGTATTCTCGGACAACCCGTACAGGTTGAATCTCACCTTCGCACTGACACTGGAGGTTCAATTATAGTCGGCACTTTATCAACCCTGCAGGCGAATGGAGGCGATCGTCTCCTTCAGTCGGTACCTGTTCTTGATGAAGATGGATTTTGGCTCGACACAAATGTTAATGGAAGCAATGACATTCACATTATCGGCCAAAATGAGCGAGGAGCCCTTTATGGAGCATTCGAATACCTCTCTCTCCTTGCACAGGGCAAATTGGCCAAGACCAATGTCCAACAGGCATACAATCCCGGAGCGGCTATCAGATATGTCAACGAATGGGACAACCTCGACGGCAGCATAGAAAGAGGTTACGGCGGCAAGTCCATATTCTTCTGCGACGGCGAGGTCTTGTCGGACTTGTCTCGCGTCCGCCAATATGCTCGCTTATTGGCATCAATCGGCATCAATGGTTGCATTGTGAACAACGTCAACTCGAGCCACAATCTTCTCAACGAAACAAACCTCGATGGGCTCGGTCGAATCGCCGACATAATGCGTCCCTACGGAGTACGTATTGGTGTTTCGTTATTCTTTGATACTCCCCGAGGCCTCGCTGGTTTGCCAACATCAGATCCTCTCGATCCTGATGTCATCAAGTTCTGGGAGGATATCACGGCCAAGCTGTACAAGCGTGTCCCAGATATGCTTGGATACACCATCAAGGCCAACTCAGAAGGTCAACCGGGTCCTCTGACATATGGCCGAACACTTGCACAGGGAGCCAACATGTTTGCTCGTGCCTTGAAACCTCACGGTGATGGTATCGTCATGTATCGTGCTTTTGTTTACAACCATCACCTGGATGAATCTGATCTCAAGAATGACCGAGCCAATGCCGCGGTTGAGTATTTCGCTCACCTTGATGGGGAGTTCGAAGATAACGTGATCATCCAGATCAAATTTGGTCCAATAGACTTCCAGATTCGGGAGCCCCCCTCGACTCTGTTCGCCCATCTCCGGAAGACGCCCGTCATCTGTGAGTTCATGGTGTGTCAAGAGTATCTGGGTCAACAGTCACATTACGTGTACATGGCCCCGGAATGGGAGACTATTCTCGGCTTCGATATGCGAGTTGACGACAAGCCTTCTCTTGTAAGAGACATCGCCTCTGGCAAGGTCCATGGTTTGAACAAGGGGGGTTATGCTGCAGTGACCAACATCGGGAATGACCCTACATGGCTGGGACACCATCTATCTATGTCAAACCTCTATGCCTACGGTCGATTGTGTTGGGATGCAGCTGCTCCAGCGCAGGATATCTTGCTCGATTGGATTCACCTGACATTCACCCCAGAGAACCAGAAGGTGATAGACACCATCCGGGAGATCGGAATGGAGTCCTGGCCTACATATGAGGCCTACAGCGGTAATCTCGGGATCCAAACCCTGTGTGACATCCTTTACACGCATTACGGCCCCAGCCCAGGTTCACAAGATGGAAACGGCTGGGGCCAATGGACTCGCGCTGATAGCAAGGCCCTCGGCATGGACCGCACCGCTGCCACTGGCACGGGCTTTGCAGCTCAATATCCACCCCAGGTTGCTGCTCAGTTTGAGAGGATCGAGACAACGCCAGATGACCTTCTTTTATGGTTTCATCACGTTCCTTATACGCACAAGCTCAAGTCTGGTAAAACTGTAATCCAACACATATACGATGCCCACTACGAAGGATCGGCAAATGCTCAGACATTTGTGACAAGGTGGGCATCCCTGAAGGGCCTCATTGACGATGCTCGCTTTGAGCACGTTGCTTTCAAGCTTGCGTATCAAGCAGGCCACTCACTCGTTTGGCGTGACTCGGTGAACAACTTTTATCTGGCCAAGTGCGGCATCCCAGATGAAAAAGGTCGTGTCGGGAACTACCCCTGGCGTATAGAGGCCGAAAGTATGCAGTTGAGTGGTTATACCATTGTTGACGTGACGCCTCCTGAAGCAGCGTCTCGTGGTCGTGCCATCGTGGCATCATCGTTGGAGAAGGCCGTTGCGACCACGAAACTAACGTTCCCCGCGAGGAGGTGTGACATCGCTGTCAACTACTTTGATCACACTGGTGGGCATGCACGCTACAAGGTTCTCCTAGATGGAAAGATTATTGGAGAGTGGACAAGTGACCTTGATACGCGGCTCGGCCATGACTTCTCGGAGTTTCTAGACGGACACTCGGCCACGAGAGTTTATTTCCGTGGTGTTGATGTCAGAGAGGGTGCCGAGCTGACAGTGATTGGTTACCCAGATGGAAAGGACATGGCACCACTGGATTACGTCTCGGTTCTGCCGGAAGGCGTGGTGGACTGAACAACCAGTACGGCTAGAAAGCTCTATAGGAATACTTAAATATTTCCTCAAAAGAATAGAGGGGGGCTTCGCCTAGTAGACATAACCTAGAAAGTTATTCCGTCTTATCATTAAAGACCAGAAACGATTGGTAACATCTAGCGTTCAATTATGGCGCCGTGGAAATGGAGATAATTAATGTGGTAGTACTTAGTTATGCGCTGAGCTCCGAAGGGTAATTTCTCCACTTGTAGGACGCTTTTGCATTTAACCGGCATTTAAGGTTCATCACTTGAGGGGTTTGCTGTATTAGCTAAAATGAGTCCTTTAGCACGGTGGTCCAGCTGCGTGCCCTCCGTGACCCTCTATCCTCGCAATCAAAACCTCATCCATAGACTACCCATTCCCTCCAAGAGAGCAATAAGCGCATGTACAACATCGGGACAGAGCAACGCCAGTCACTCCCCTGAGATGAAGCCTCCGTTCAAGTGGGTGACGGTCTGGGCACCAACGCCTCAGCCTACTGAGGAGGCAGATATGCCATCTTATCCATTTGTAAGGCCAGCCAAGTTTCGTGGTTCCTAACAAGGGTTTTCTAACCATTGTTGCTTGACTAGACGCAGCGTGGGGTCGCTTTTCATAATACCACCATCCGACAGACTTTGAGAGTGACAGCCAGCGGGGACTTTATCCGCATTCGCCTGTCGAACCTGTTTGGATCAGAGACATTGCACATCTCCAGAGCTGTGATTGCTGTTGCTCGACCACACAACTCAGTCGCTCCCGGTGGTTCTCCCTCGATCTTGCAGGAGACAGCACAGCAGGTTCTGTTTGATGGCGAACAACCGACCTCTGTGCCTGGCGGCTCCTACGTGGTATCAGACAGTCTCAAATTCCCAATAAAAGCGGGACAGGTACTGTCAATTACCATCTTTCTCCAGAAAGGCCACCATTCTCAACAAATCACCTCCCACCCGGGCAGTCGCACAGACTCCTGGCTTTGTCATGGCGACCAATCGATGATATCTGAACTCTCCGGGCCTGACTTACAGTCGTCAACGCATTGGTATTTCCTCTCTGGAGTCGAAATGTGTTTAGGTACTGCTCATCACGGAACCCTGGTTCTCCTAGGCGACAGCATAACCGACGGGCGCTGTAGCACAGATAATGCAAACAACCGCTGGCCAGACCTTCTGTTTGACCGCATGCAGCAGCATCCGTTCGCGCAGAATATTTCAATCATCAACCAGGCCGTCGGAGGTGGAAGAGTTCTACGAGATGGCAAAGGACCAAGCCTTTTGAGTCGTCTAGATCGTGACGCTATCGCTCAGCCAAGTCGACGCTATATCTTAGTCTTTCATGGGGTGAACGACATTGGCACTGCAGATTCTGACCCCGCCTGTTGTCAAGAGGTCACAAAAGCTCTCAAAAAGGCCTATAGTCAGATTGTTTCACGCTGCCATGCACACGGTTTGCATGTCTTGGGTGCCACTATTGGGCCGATGGGTGGTAACGAGCCTTACGGGACCTGCGAACTGCGTGAAAGGGCACGCCAGGATGTGAACGACTGGATTCGAACGTCAGGCGTATTTGATGCCGTGGTAGACTTTGACTATGTCCTGCGATCTACTCAAGATAATAGTCGACTGAAGGAAGAATATGACTCTGGAGACCACTTGCACCCAAACGTTGCAGCGTTCAAAGCAATGGCAGCTGCCTTTCCATTGGATATATTTGAGCAATTCGACCTAGCTGAGACTTCTGGCTGAGAGTTCAAGTCAGCAGAGAGAACTTAGATATCTTCTGCCTCAACCAGAATCTCAAGTCCTTGATCACTGCTTGGTTCTCCTATCAGCATGCACATCGCATATTTTCCAAGACCGCTGAAGTATTGACCTTAGCGTCCAGCTCATCGCGATTGTTATTGCCAGAGGTATCTCGGCATGGTGCTGAAGGATCCGAGTTTGTGTTAGTTTTACCTGAAAGTAGCGTTTTCAGGCTGCAAGTGAGCGAAAATCTGTTTCACATGCAGCATTGATTATACTGATTGGCTGGTAAAATCCTTGGACTAGCGCAAGAAGCTGGTGTAGTCTTAATTTGGTTAGAAAGAGTATACCAGGATATAAAAGGTCATTTACACGTATTCTTTTTACTGCATCGCAACCGTTTTTGATATGAGAATTGGACTTCTCACAATTTAAAAAGTTCAATATCTTGCGATAAGCAAGCCGTGATATCCATGTTGTGGATATCGCAAGGCACATGGCTGGCATAAGAACTGTAATAGGCCAACTCGGATGTCGGAAGTCGATGACAAGACTAGCGCTTCTGGTGATTGACCCAAATGGGACTACAAACGGGAAATCGGCAAATTTCTTGTCTTACAGGAGAAAGGATTGACCAACTATAAGGTCAGCAGTTTCGTGTTCCAAGTCTGTTTACTTTCTGTAAATTCCCTGCACCACAATCTCTCATCATGTCTGACACTCAACCCGATGAAATAGGGAGCACGAAAGATGCTCAACATGAAAGCAAGACTGTCAATGCTTCCATCAGCGTTGAAGGCATAACGCAAGATGTCATGCATCGTCGCCAAAGAATATCAGACCTCTTTACAATTCTTTGTGCAGGAGCAGCACTCATCTCAGATGGATATCAGAACAACTTGATGACTATGTCAAATGTGCTTTTCAAGAAGGAATATCCTGAGCAGTACACTTCGTCTGTCAGTACTCGGGTATCCAACGCTCTCCTCGTTGGCGAGATTCTTGGTCAGATTGCCATTGGTCTCACGTGCGACTATCTTGGACGAAAGACAGCCATTGTGCTAACCACAATGTGTATTGTCGTCGGCGGTATCCTGGCCACAGCGGCACACGGCACGACCATCGATGGCATGTTTTGGATGCTGACGGTAGCTCGAGGGGTCGTTGGCTTTGGAACTGGTGGCGAATATCCTGCGAGTAGCACATCTGCTTCTGAGTCTGCCAACGAGCGAGCATTGAACAAACGAGGACCGATATTCATCCTTGTTACAAATTTGCCGCTCTCTTTTGGAGGTCCGCTTGCAGTGTCTATTTTCATGATTGTTCTCTCAGCCGCTGGAACCGACAATCTCTCGACTGTGTGGCGTGTCTGTTTTGGAATCGGGATCTTGTTACCTCTCACTGTCTTTTATTTCCGAATACGCATGCTCAACTCTAAGCTCTACCGGCAGGGGGCAATCAAACGCAGGGTTCCTTATGTCCTTGTTATTCGCTACTATTGGAAAACTCTCATAGGCACTTGTGGTGCTTGGTTTCTGTACGACTTTGTCACATTTCCAAATGGGGTCTTCTCGGGTACCATCCTTGCCTCCGTCGTACCCGAGGGCGGCAACACCCTTCTACACACGGCGGAATGGCAGCTCCTGCTCGGTTGCATTGCTCTGCCTGGTGTATTCATTGGTGCTTGGATGTGCGACAGGGTTGGCAGGAAAAACACCATGATGATAGGGTTCGCGGGGTATTTGGTTTTTGGTCTGATCATTGGCTGTGCATACGAAAAAATTACCAAGATTGTCCCCTTGTTTGTTGTTTTCTATGGTCTTATGCAGTCTTGTGGAAATCTTGGTCCCGGAGATATGCTTGGTCTGCTGTCGTCCGAAAGCTACGCCACAAGTGTCCGCGGAACATGCTACGGTATCAGCGCAGCGCTGGGCAAGACTGGAGCAGCTGTAGGAACTCAGGCTTTCAAGCCCATCCAACTGACTCTGGGAAAGCGCTGGACATTTATCATCGCTGCAATTTGTGGCGTAACGGGAGTTTTGGTGACATACTTCTTTATCCCGAATGTCACTGGAGAGGACTTGAGCAAGAATGATGAGAGGTTCCGTGCATATCTTGTGAATCATGGATGGGATGGGGAGATAGGGGATGGGGAATCGAAAAGTCCTGCTAATGGCCCTGGAGCAATCACCTCGAAGGATAATGATCCTATGGAGAAGGCAGGATAAACTTGTAGAGAGACGACCTGATGGTCAAAAATGCAGTTTCGACCGCGCGGACACACAGCTTAGAAACTAATTGAATAGCTTATCACTTCACCTGTAGTTAGCTATGTAAATAACTAAACTTTGTCTTAATGCCAAGTGTTCCTTTAGCTTCTGAGAAACTTCTTAAGCACTGTGCTTTTCTTTTGCTTATCGCGCTGATAAATTATCGAGTCTGCCCATAAACCATATTGGTAACAAGTTCAGGAATCTCTTATCCAATCGGAGAAAAGAGCAGAGTGTCTTCTGAAGATGACGCTCCATTTTACTATCTACCTCCTTTTTAGAGAATTGCATATCCAGATATCTCTTGTAGTTATGTCATACAGTGAAACCTCTAGCCCGCACTCCCCCCCTGTCTGTTCTCCACTACAGGCGTCATAATATCTTCACCGCCTTAATCTCATTTCATTGTTTTTTCTAACATTTTCTATTAATTCATACTCAGTCTACTATTAAAACTCTTTCTTATTACGGTCAAGCTCCGAAACTTATCCTCAAACAAGAAGAAACCACAATGTCAGCCCCCTCGTCTCAATCAACCATGGACGTCGATGAGTTTGAGAAGACTCTCCTACAGTTGCGATGCTTTGACACCATGTTTCTCGTCGACGACTCAGAGGCCATGCAACCATACTGGCCCGAGATTAAGACGCTGATAGAGCGCATTGCACCCATTTGTGCTAAGCACGATCCAGACGGAGTCGATCTGTACTTCGTCAACCACCGACCTGGCGGCGTTCTGGCCAAATTGCCCGGATTGCAATCCATCCGCAAGTCAGGTTACACTCACATCGGCGGCTTCGTCGGCAACATGCTCTTGACAAGCAAGGGAAAACAAGTCGGCAGCATCTTTGACAGCGTCAAGCCTGCTGGGAAGTGCAACATGGGCGCCAGGCTCGGTGGCCTCCTCAAATGGTACTGCGACAAGTACACAGCCGGAGAAGAGAAGGCTGCTCTCAACATCGTCGTGCTCACTGCCGGCCAATTCGACGATGACATCAAAACGCCTCTGATCAATGCTGCGAGAACCCTTGATGAGGCCAAGGCGCCGATTCATCAGGCTGGTGTTCAACTGTTCCGCCTGGGTGGGCCGCATCTTGAGCGACAGAAGACACTACAGCATCTCGACGATGAGCTGCATAAAGAGGCTGGAACGCGAGATATTGTCGATACGGTGACTTGGAGCGGACATGGAACATCCATGTCGGACGATGAGCTACTCAAAGTTGTGTTGGGGGCGGTTATCAAGAAGATCGATATGCGTGCCTCTGAGTTGCACTTGGATGAACAAACCCCGACTGCTCGCGCTGACCGGGAGTTTGATGAGGATAATGTGATCTAACAGTTAGA
Organism: Fusarium acutatum; assembly: GCA_012932015.1. NCBI lineage: Eukaryota > Fungi > Ascomycota > Sordariomycetes > Hypocreales > Nectriaceae > Fusarium > Fusarium acutatum. The sequence continues at coordinate 95,209 of JAADJF010000389.1, forward strand.
GACAGAGTTTCAAAACTTTAGACATATTATTGTATTTTATTCTGGTATAAAACTGAATAGAAGATAGCAATAGAGCTATCGCTTCCGAGACAAATTAAAAGCCAGTTTGTGGAAAGAGCAGCTCGGGTTTCAAACTTGACAGCTTGTGCTTTCAAGTCGAGGCATAATAGTTGACCCTTAGAGTCTTACAGTAGGTCAGAGCTTTAAATCCAGGTCAGTTTGAAGGGCACGAAGTGCCAGAAGCATATTACCCTCGTAATACTGGCGAGACATCTTTTTTCGTTATGAATTAATTAATTAACTAAAGAATTATAGGGTTGAGGGGCTTTTAGTGCACATGCTTATCATGTGTGTTATTTTCTAATAATTCTAAATATCTATAATAT
>JAADJF010000390.1:0-27317 GCA_012932015.1 Fusarium acutatum
TTATAATATTTATTTTAATAAACTTAATCTAAACCCTATTAATAATATAATGAAATATATTAATGTATAAGTATTATCAGTCTGATGCATTTAGAAGGAGATTAATAAGGAGCAGACATTACAGTACCTAAAGGTTTACACCTAGTCAGGCAGAGCATATGCATAAGCTTTAGAAGAAGTTACAAGCAAACTTAAGGGTTTGAATTTAAGCTGTAAGAGTACAGATAGGGGAGACCATCAGTAAGAAAATAAGAGCGATAAGACATTTATAGCTAAAGAAGTTATATAGAGCCTCTGCAAAGGAGTAATAAGGCAATAAGAGAATGTGTACTCTATATGTCTTAACTTGGCCTTTGGGTTAGGAATGATACACTGTACAGAGCACGGGTCAGATCATCGTGCTATTGAGACGGAGTTCGACGTCTCCATCCTGGCGCCCCAAGCGCAAGAGCGGCTCTTGCTCAAAAAACACTTCTAAAAATCCGGAGGAGTTACCCAGATGTGGTTAAAAAGATGGAGGAGTTTCTCGACGGCGAGGTCAGGCGTGGCAGCGACGTGCTTAAGACTCTTTGCTTGGGTGCAAAAGGTGTATGCCTCAGCCGGCCTTTCTTCCATGCCACTGTAAATGGGCGGTAGGGCATTGAACATGCTCTGGACAGTAAGTAACCCCTATGCGTTGCTTTTTCTTATTATGATCACTCACTCACTTTAATACGCAGCCATTCGGGATGAGCTTGAAACGGCCATGCAGCTGGTTGGGATTACTAGCTTAACAGAAGCTAGCCCCGTCATGTTAAATGTTACAAATTTACATCGCTCTGTCCACTACAACGGTGTCTTTATATGCGAAAAGGGCTTTCACAGTAGGATATGATATAAATTCTAAAAGACTTACAAAGACAGCTAGCCTTTAAGGTATATATACCATGAAATTGGTTTTTAATCGTATAGACTTATTTATTGTTAGATCGTAAGGTTCAATGCAGCAGTGATGTGATCCTTAAAGACTCTAACAATGCTTATCATATTTCTTTTTCTGTAGTCCACCACGCCATATATTATGTTACTTTTACTGTGTAATCTTTACGTTATTATTTGTGTTATTGTGTAGGTATATAATATTGAAGTACTTACTTATTACGCATGCTTGTCTATTGTGTATACTTATTATGGCCGTTATCAGCGAAATCTGAAGTGAAACCAAAAACTGTCAATGTTATTGCTCCTTCGGATGTTCCGCTTTAAGCCATTCTTGAAATGATGTGTAAGATTGCTATCTCACTTTGTTTATCTCCTTATCACCCGGAAGGGTTTGCATACTGACTATCGGCATGTGGGGGTAGATCTTGAAGCGAGATCATGGCCAGACTCCGATTACTCTAGCTCTGACCAAAAGCGGGGAAATGACACTGAATTTCATAGGTTTAAAGAGTTCACAGGTCACCTTTCGGACTGTCCGTGCTGGTCCGGGGTAAAAAGATAAAAGACGGATGCCGACAGGCCAACCTTGGCCAAAATCTTTAACCAGAACTCAATCTCATTTCTAAAGAAACTGCACGCTCACCAACGAGTTTGTCGCTGGACAGCTCCCAGCATAAGCATCCAACTGACGAAATGTCCTGCCATCAATGGAAAAATATAATAGATATAAGATTTTGGGAAACGACAAGCACAACACTGGCCTGTGCCTCAAGTCTTCCCAGCGCTGTCGCGCAATACTTAGGTCATGGTTGACAAGACTCGAGCACCAAAGATTTCAGGAAGATAAGCCCTGTCCGTCAATAGCACCCATTCTCGGTATGTATACCATTTTCCTGGCCATTGGCATTGAGCACTAGGTCCGGTTTCGCCTGCACAGGCTCATTGGGCCCAGCAATCAGAATCTTCACCATCTGTCCCTGCTTGACCTTTTTGAATGCGTCTTCAGCCTGATCAAAATTCACCACACCACTGATGAGCTTCTTGACCTGAACACGACCACTAGCAACAAGTTCAATAGCTAATTGATAGTCACCAGGTCCGTATCGGAAGCTGCCCTTTGCTGTCACCTCCTTTTGGCACATCGCCATTATGGGAAATGTAATATCAGCCTTACCCATGCCACCCTGGACATACACGCCTCCAGTCTTTACGACATGTAGGCTTGTTTGAACAGAAGGTTCTGCTCCACTTGCGTCGATCACAACCTCAGCGCCTTGTTCAAGACCACACTTCTTAAGTAGAGCCGCCGCGTTGTCTTCGGCCGAAAGTCGCTGAGATAGATATGTATGTGTAAAAGCCAGCTCCTTTGCAAATTCGAGCTTTGACTGCACAATATCGACGCCGATAATCTTGCTTGCGCCAAATGCCTTGGCAACTGCTCCACAGAGAAGGCCAACTGGCCCGGCTCCCATTATCACAACACTATTGCCAGGTGTTACTTGGGCTTGTCTGATGATATGCACTGCAACTGCAAGCGGCTCGATCAAGGCTCCCTCTTGTAGAGAAACAGCCTGGGGCAGTTTATAACAGAAATCGTATGGCGCGACCCAAAAGCCTGTCAGAGTTCCATGGTAGGGAGGCGTAGCTGCAAAGACCATATCGCAACAGAGGTTGTATCGACCCACCAAACAGTTGCCACAATGCCTACAAGGGAATCCGGGCTCAAGTGCAACTCTATCGCCTGGCTTAAGGCTGTTAACGGCATCGCCGACCTCAACGACGGTTCCGGCAGATTCATGGCCCAGGACCATAGGTTCTTGCACAACAAATTGGCCGATTCTTCCATGGTCCCAGTAATGCACATCTGAGCCGCAGATACCCGTGTAGTTTACGGCGACGAGGACATCGTTGGGTGATGAGAGCTGTGGTATCGGCCGCTGGGCGAATTGGACTTCGTGGGGTTTGTTGAGGAAAAAGGAGAGATTCTGCAAAGTTTCGATGTCAGTCAACCTGGGCTGTTCAAATCAAAAGTATCTAACAGTTATGTAGCTCACATTTCTCGATTTGGACGGACCGTGGTCTTGGATTGTCACTTCTGCAGGCATGGTGTTTGCTCTATGATGTAGAGCAGCTGATAAGTCTTGGTCAGAGAACCGGGCAGCTTCAAAGGTGTAGTAAAACAGAAACAGTGGGACTTCAGACAGCTATAAGCACTTCCAGTAAAAACTTGATGATCATTCAAGTTAATATGCAGAAAGTCAATTCCTCATACCACGGATTTCTCGTACTAACAAAGCATACTCCAACCCAATATTTATCACGATATCTTGATGCTACCCTCAATCGGTCCTGAAAATATCCTCCGCATTCCATTTCTTTTGTCGGTGCCCATCGCATAATCCGGCGGAACCTCATCCTTACGGGTACCGTTGGAGCTTGCAGTGAACATGCATGTCCTGTGTGGGAGGAGCGCTTAGCCAAGAGTAGATCCGCGCTTTTGGAGAAGTCCCACACTTTGTGACCGACCTAGCTATGTTAGGTTAGCTTGCCTGGGGCACCAGCCCCACTTGAGTCAACGGTTAGTAGGTAATACGGAACCGTTCAGCCCAATTTCTGTGCAATTACTAGTCGGTCCGATTCAGGCGGTGTTATACTGTTGTCATAGCGCTCCTCCATTGTGGCTTAACTAGGCAGGCGTTTAAAAAATTTGCTGTGCCGCCGGAAGTTAATGTTGCTGCTCGCTGGCTTGGGTCAGTAAAGTTTGAAAACTTACCAGGGTCACGGTTCCGTCATATGTCAACATGAACACCTCCATGATTATGTCGCTGGTCCCGATCAACTACGCATCTTCTACATCCAGTGAGAGATTGCGGTAATTACCCTAGAACACTCTCCATTCCATCTGTTTCCGCTTCACAATTGCTATTGCTATGCCGAATCCTACAAAACGGACGCCGGAGAATGGCTCTTCGGTACCGGTAGCCAACCGCCAGTTACCTACGAGAGTATCCAATGCATGTCGCAGATGCCGTCGGAACAAAAGCAGAGTATGTTTTCTTTATTCTTTTCTTTTTTAGTGCCAATTGATCTGATAGTCACATAGTGTGATTCTTTCCGGCCTTGCTCCCTTTGCGTCAGGGCCAGCGTAGAGTGCGAGCCAGCGCTTTTGGATGAAGGACCCCAGCGCATAGCCAAATCCAGCAGCCACCTTCGTCGAGCAAAGCTACGACAGTAAGTGAAACTTTTTCCAGTCCTTGTGATAAATCTTACAATAATACATCAAAGACGTCATCAATCTGGGAGGAGCAGCGATACTCTGCGCACAGCGCCGTCCTCCCAACAGCCTTCACTTGGTTGTGACAATACTTCTCCTGAGGACTGTGAGGAAGAAAACCTTCCAGAGTCAGCAGAGTCACCTAGCTCGCTAGACTATGGAAAGTCAGAATCTGCCATGGGCTTTGCTCGAAAGGTACGGGTTTCGCCCCTCCTTGCTTATCCAATCTTGATTTACACGTCATGCTAGATCTACAGACTAGGGAGCCAGACCATTGATGAACACCAATGCTCCGCTATCCCTGACGGGGGATGCGGTACCAGAACTCCTGTAATAAGGACCAGCGAACAACGCTTACCGATATCCACCATTTTGGGTGGTCGATTTCCCAAACAGACCGACGTCAATTCGTTACTGGAAGATTACTTCGAATCTGTCCACTGGTTCTCGCTTGTAATATACGAACCAAGATTTCGCAAAAGGCTGGAATCCGTCAAAGATGGCTACGCGTATCCTGTAGAGATGCCATTCTTGACATTGCTTTCAATCATCCTATGCATGGCAGCGTGGTATCGGTCGAAAAAGTCAGACCAAGAAGGAGGCGAAGAATGGCGCCGCTGGAGCGATGAGCTACTCAGGATTGTCGAGTCTCGTCTTGTTCACATTATGGACCAGCACTCCATTGCCGCTGTTCAGACTCTCATCCTGCTGGGATCACATCATGTCTACCATGGCCGGCCCAACTTGTCTTTTGCCTTGTTGGGTGCAACTATCAAGATATCACACGCTATGGGTTTGCATCGTAACCTAGCCCGTGGATCCGTCGATGATGTCGAAGAGCGCAAAAGAGCATGGTGGACCATCTACACCTGGGATAGGTATGAAACCGAACTCCACCACTCTCTGAGAGATTCTGACGATTCAGGTTTGCTTCCATCTCGTATGGCCGACCGTTAAGTATTAATGACGAAGACTGCAACGTGGGGATGCCAGCTGAATTCGTCGAGAACCCCTTTTTCAAGGCCGAGTCCATTGAACAAGGGTTGGTTGGTGTCCAATATTCACCGTACCAGACCCAACTTACCACGCTATACCTCCTGGCTTCCCCCGCCTTGAAGACAATATTCGGCTCTCTGTCAGCACTGTCAGCTGGTCAGCATTTCGATGCCGAATACGGATCACTAGTTAATGATGTGACGCAAAAGCTGTTGGCGTGGCGACGTGATTTGCCATCTTTCTTGTCTTTGGACTTGAATCGAGACTATCTCCCAAGCACTACCGAATGGGGTATTCGGGCTCACCAGTTACAGTCTCTCTCGCTGCAGTTGACATTTGACAATGTAATGATTGTGCTGTATCGGCCATTTCTGGCTCGTCAAATTGAGACCTTGTCGAATCAGACTCCCTGCAGCGTCACTGAAATCGGCTCCCCCTTGGCTCAGACAAGCGTGCAGCACTTACCTTCAGAAATCAGAAACCCCGTATCCCAAAGCGGACAATCGCCCAGGTTTGAACCAAATGCAAGCTCCGAGTACTGGTGGAGCGCAGCAGTCCGGACTGCGCGCATCACCGAACTACAACACCTCACTCAACTCGCTACTGACAGCCACCTTGTAGCATTCATGGCTATGAACCTATTTCACGCGGCAATTGTGCTGACTCTGGTGGCACTCTCTGATCCACTTTCAGATCCTGCCCAAGCAGTCAAGCGAACCATCACGCGAGTCTTTCGACTGCAGGAGCTGCTGGGTCAGCGATCGGCGTTGGCTAGCCAGAGCAGTGTTGTACTCAAAAATCTCATATTCCTACTCCTTCGGCGTGAAGGAGAAGCCATGCTCGGTCCATCGCCACTCAAGTCGGGGGTGATTAAAAACCACATGGAACATCCACTTCGAGATCACACGAATTGTAGCCCCATACCGACGGAGCACACTCTTCGCCTTCCCTTGGAAGCGGCGCTAAACACGGACCAAGGGACCAAAAAGACAGCCGGATCAAATCTCAGCATTACGCAGCGATTGAACGAAAGTTTGGCGTCGGTTCAACAGAGTGAGCTAACTATACTTCCCTTACCGTATTCCCAAGTGATTAACACCACATTTTCCAGTCATTCCACCATTCTATGACGATTCTATTGACCCCAATTCCATATATGTTCAAAGAAATGAAGCTTCCCAGCAAGGAGCGGTACCTCAGCCACAGCAAACATGGTTCCCGCTCGGTGGTCTTCATCAACCTACAGAGTCGCCGGAACATCATGGAAATGTAGCCGACTATGGAGCGAATGGGTTGTTCTGGCTTTGGGACTCGACATGGATGGGTTAAATGTATACTTAAAAAAAGCTATCAATAAATGAATAACATGGAAAATACATTTCCTACTCCCTATCCACCAAAACGAAAATGTACGGTTCCGAAGTAGGCTGCTGACTGACCATCATTACTTGCATTTACGGTTCCGGCGGATATTATTTCTCTGCAGTGGGTCCCTAAATGACTAGTCTAACCGGTCAGGCCCACTCTCCATCCAGCTCTCTCCAACTGTCTAGCGGCAAAGCAGGGGCTAGAATCACGGGCGAGTCATGATTTAGTATCGCAGGCAGGCATTGTGTTGGTTCAAGCCACGACGGTTTCCTTCCTAGGCGTCAAGAAAATTCATGCTTTCTAGCAAATCTTGGGGTTTGCTCCGGAGTTATGGGGACTGTCATGATTGCGATGTGGGAGAGGTAGGACCATACTTGAATATATAATCTGGGGCCCCAGACTTTCCATTTTGCGGAGAAAGAATCTGGAGTACACATTGTACTCCCCTCCGTTCCCACGATAAGATTCTTTTACCATTGAACTTCTTGAACATCATGGAGAAGCCACCGTCGCCGACTCTAATGGAGACTGCTCCAACTCGCGCCAACCGCGAGGAGCTCCCCATCGCAGAAATCTCATGGCTTGAGTCCAAGTTGAAGCCAAAAAGCGTTCATGCTCGTTATCCATTTAAAGGAAAGCCTCTCCTCTGGATGACTTGCGCATTCGGAAGTCTTGGAGATGCATTGTTTGGCTATGATCAGGGTGATTTCGAACTGTTCTGCGGTGGCATTTACTGTATTGCTGACATCAGAATTAGGTATCGTGGCCGGTCTTCTAGTCAACCCAGTGTTTCTGTCGAGATTCTTCTCTGAATACGGCGGTGAGGACGGAACAAGCGAGAAGATCGATCCTTCGATCACAGGTATCCTGGTAGCATGCCTCCAAGTATCAGCGGCTCTAGGTTCTCTTATTGCTGGAAGCCTTGGTGACATGATAGGGCGAAAGAGATGTGTGCGACTAGGCGGTTTCATCTACTTTGCTACCGCCTTTATCCAAGCCTTTGCCCCTGGTTTCAATACCTTCGTTGCCGGTCGCACTCTGCAGGGCTTAGGCGTTGGTTTTCTTTCCATGACTGTTCCTGTCATCCAGACTGAGATCGCCGCACCTCACCGCCGTGGCCTCATGGTTGGTGTCGAATATACGTTCCTCATTGGCGGCTACGCACTTTCGACCTGGGTTGATTTTGGCTTCTACTATCTCATTCCGAAAAGCGAGTCATGGCAAGGACCCTACTTTATACAAATGGCTCTTGCATTTACACTTTTCTCCATGTCTTTTATCCTTCCCGAGACTCCCCGCTGGTTGGCGCGTAATGGTTTCGCAAAAGAATGTCTTCAGACAGTCGCGGATCTACACACACCAGATGGCAATACGCAAGCTGAACACGTCCAACAGGTCATGCTGGAAATTGACGAGGCTGTGCGCTACGAAGCGACTCTGAAACAGTCAACTTGGATAGAAATGTTTACTCGTTACCGTAAACGTACCATCGTTGGCATTACGGCGCAGATGTTTGCTCAGCTCAATGGCATCAATGTCATATCATTCTATCTACCTACAACCCTTGCCAAGGCTGGTATGAGTCAGGAAAAGTCTCTGCTCTACACAGCTGCCAACTCCATCCCCTATGTTTCTGCTACGATTCTTACTTGGTGGCTGGCTGATAGATGGGGACGACGTCCGCTCCTGATTCTTGGTGGTCAGTACATATCCTTGACACGTTCTAAACAAAGCTAAATCTTGACTAATACAGGTATCCTCATGGCCATCGCCCTTTGCATCGTTTGCGCCTTTACCGAAGCCCACATCTCCAACATCAACACCCGCGCTCACGGCATCTACGCCTTCGTTGTCATTTACAACGCTATCTACGGTTTCACCTGGGGTCCAATTCCTTGGTTGCTACCTGCCGAAGTCTTCCCACTGCGCGCTCGAAGCAAAGGCATGGCGCTTGCTACATGCTCCAACTGGCTGTTCAACTTTGCCATCGGTATGTCGGCCCCGGACGCATTCGATGGCATTGGAGGATACTACTACGTGATCATTGCGGGCTTCTGTCTGGTATCTGTCGGACTTGCATACTTTTACTATGTTGAGACGGCAGGCTATTCTCTTGAGGAGATTGCACTGGCCTTTGGTGATAAAGCGTTTGTAGAAGATGATGGTGCGGTTGTTGGAGCAGCACATCTAGGGAGAGATGATGCCGTGAAGTCGGTCATGGCTTGAGGAGAAGTCTCAGTACTTACGTATTTCTTGGAAACAATCGCCATATAACTGGTCTAACGTTTGGAAGCAAAGACGCGATTTTAAGGGAAATGAGGCGAAAGGAGGTGAGAGACATCATGAGTTTCTGTGCGGCGTCATCGATGGCTTCAGCATCTTCACTTACCACACTTTTCCACGGGATGGCCAAATAGAGTTGATATAAGTATCTTTCATAACGCATGGCCTCCCTCTGCACTTCTTGATGTGGGCTTGCCACGACACTCCGAAAATTATCGAATGTTCGTGGTCGGCAAAGACCATCGGACGACACAGCGGTACTGATCCCTCGAAGAGTTGCAATGGGAACAGGTCTACTGTGTTCTTGATATTTATATTTCGCTTGCGCCTGGGTGCCTTGGTAGCAAAAGCAATACGTAGAAATCTGAGAGATAGCATGGACCATGCACAACCACTTCAGTGGATAGGCATTCTAGACAAGGCATGGTGACGCATGCAGACTCGGAAATGTTGATGATTGATGCGGATCTGGGAATAACTTGGGACAACATGTCCAAAGTTATCGTTAGAAGAGATCTATACCGAAGTTTGGAAACTGTGTTAAGGTCTGATATATGTAGGGCTTAGCGGTCGTTGTGCTGAGCCTTAGAAAATGCTAGGGATTCATTGCTCACAATGACCTTCAGCTTCAAGTCCATCTTCAATAGCGTCTTTTACACCGCCTCTAGACTTGCCCTTATACCCATGGCGTTACACTACATATCACTTTCGTGCAGAGCTTAACGCTGGGGGCGGCCACCTCTTTGAACTCGTCAGAACGAAGGGGGAATAGACGGACACCCCGCATTGGGCGCTCAGCGGAAACTGTGGCCCAAGGTCAATCTTAGTCATATCAAAAAATTAACCGAAAACTACGGTGGCTGATTTCTCCATTTTTAGTATAACGCCAGTTCCTCCTCCACATCAGCACGGCTAGTCATTTATGGTAAATAGTCGGAGGCTGCTGAGCCCATTTTTTCCAAAGCCAGTGGCTTAATGTGCCTCGACGCCATAGGCCTAGCTGCTACGCATCGGAATGGAAACTTATGGTTCTGAAAAAGTTGTAAAATAATTACAGGCATTTACGGTTCCGGCGGATGTTCTTTTACCTACCAACTTACTGGTCTAACCGGCGGGACCCACTCCCTGTGCGCCACTGTTGTCTGCATGGTATGGAGATTGACACTTATTGCGGGCTGGAGAATGACCAGACGTCCACTAACTGGAACACTGCGACCGATCTCGATCGGGCTCTGACTGCAGGAGAGAGCACCAAGCACAAAAAAAGAGACATTTTATTAAAGGCCGGTATTCATGACTCGAACTTTTGTTGCCCCTAAAAACTCTAACTCAGGGGGTTGCAGTGAGCATGATAAGTAAAGAGGCCTCATCTCTTGGCCCCTAGTAGCATGTCTATCCTAGATCTAGTTGGTGGAATTGCAAAATGTTCTGGGCGAGATCCTACCCGGTAGTGATTGTAGGTAGTTTACTTTAGCACGTCCTGTACCCCAGCAGGGGACTTCTCGAGGCTGATGAGCCCCCGGGCAAAAAACATGTGAACAAAAATACAAACAAACAAACTTATGTTGTGCTGTGGCCGGTGAATCCTGTAGCAGCTAAGGATGCTGATGGGGTTGGAACAAAAAATCAGTAAAATTCATCAATTGCAAACACCAGTCCTAATTTGGTAATTGACAGAAATGATATGTCATCAGCCAAAAAATAGCTCGTAGAAATCGCCCTTCATAGACAAACTTCGACTACATATCGACTTGGCCTCCTCTTTTGTACGCCGTAGCTACAGAGAGGGCCATCAAAAACCCGTGATGCGGAGGCCAGGCTCTAAAACCTAAACCGAATGATAGGTATAAAATGAGCGTGGAAAGGGAGGATGTAGAGCTAAGTTATCGATGGGGGAATGGGGTAGCATGCGTTGAGCCAGTGAGATAGGAGACTGCGTTGCCTTGAGCCAGTTGCGAAATTCTCAGCTGTGACAGAAAGGGCACATGTGAGTCAGAAGGCATTTAGAAATTGAACGCCGACAACTAGCAGCGGCCTGCCTCGTGCTCCCCGATGTAGGCCCTGTTTTTTGGGCGTGTTTTTTTTTCTTTCTTTTTTTTCTTTATCAGAGTTCTTGGGTTTATATCCCTAAATGTTTTCATCTAGGACTTTCAGGCTGTTACTCTGAGTCTTGAAGGAATGCGGGATTTCCCGGATTTTCCAACGGTATTGTGGGGTTTCAGCATCGCATGGCACCCAACGGTCCTTAGCACAACGGTATTTTGTGCCTCAACGCGGGCCCCCCGAAACTTTACTTCCTAGCTTATAAAAGTTAGTAACACAAGCATTAGCATAACGCCTCTGTTTTCATTCTTTTGATTGCATCTTGTTCTACTTCATTTATTGATAGATCCCATTCTCCGCCTCATTTGTATTCTTCGCTCCTTCACCCTTCTAGATACAGAATACGGTGCAGACTGGGCCGCTTGCAGGTGTCTGACCGGGCTCATTCGGAAATATCTTTCAAGGTGCCAGCATGTTTTCCTAACATGACTGAGTGAAGCGGACAGCTGATGGCGGCCATTAATAAGCTAGCGTTGAACCCTCTCTTTTGGTGGGGGAGTTGAGAAACTGGCCCGGTGCAATTTAGCAGACAAACTTGGTCCATCAAGAAGGTTGGCTCTCTTCGATCAGCAAGCGCGCAACGTTCTGCAGTGGAGACCTAATTTTTCTTTTTCTTTCTTTTTTCGAACGATGAGCTCATCAAGAAGTAGCTCCGGCACAGCGCCGCTCACACCACAAGAGGTTGACGGCCTTTTGCCCATCAATGGTCGGCTTGGTTCTAGCTGGCATTTTGAATTCAAGATAGCAGGTAAGGCCTAGGACGACAATCGCTTGAGCAGCGTCATTAACTCTTCATACCTTACTAGCTACGGCTCGTAAATAGATAGAACCATTCTTCTTCCCATTCTATCGCCAACCAAGCGCCGGTAGGGTTTATTATCTAAACTGGTGAGCCAATCTCCCCGTTCTTACTCTGCAGGATTATCACAGACGCCGATTACCAAACGCCGCCACTTCATCAGAGTTGGAGCGCATTACATCTGAACTGCTTCCCTTGGTGTCGTATCATTGTAGTTCGGCAAACGGATCCTGCTGCAACAAGAGCTTGTTCTGCCATCAATATTTGACCCTGGGCTCATCATCACTCATCTAGCCATCCTCGAATTTCTGAACAATACACTTTCAACCCGCACTAGCACAGACACACACACACACATATAGAGGTCCAGTAAGCCAAATATCGCCTGTATTGGAATATGCCATCCTAACGTATTTATTGTAGTCTTGCACTAAGCTCACCTCTCGCCGCCATGTGTGATTTTGCCAAATATTACTACATCTATTCTTCTTGCATGGACCCTGGAACACATTTTTGTAAAACGTCGATCGATGGGAGTCCAAAAAATTCGTGCCCAAGAGGTCCCCATGAGCGTTACATTGTGCTGCCTGAGAGTTGCCCGTTATGTTGCAATTGAAGTCGCCAAGACAACTTCCGTTCTCTCTGTGTAAAAATGGTTTCGCCTGATATACTATGTCACTTCCATTTTATACAGTATGTGTAAACATGCCCTTAAAGCCCTTTAATTGAGGAATATATAGAGTGTTCAAAAGAAATTAAAAAAATTTAACATACTTCCTCGTCCGATCACATTTACCAGGACATGGACAAGCTAGCATTTATGGAGGTCGTGTTGAGACGACAGGGATAACGATGCTACATTGCTGCACCTGGAGGGATGCACCCAACTTTGCGTTCGTGGGGTACAGGATGGGGCATTGTTTAACATGGAACCGTTTTAAAAACCCAGGGTCCGTCGTTCTTGATTTAGGTCTGTGATCCATGGGTTCCCTTATCCTCGTTTGAATGTTGGCATCGGATAACTGGGGAGTATATCTGTTAAGCTTGATGATCGGGCTCCTCCTAGGATTGCCAGTGTGAAGGGCCAAAATCTCGTACAGTGAAGAGACCACTACTGTATTAAAACCCAGCGCCTCCAGTATTAAGCTTGCCAAGCTTCCTCTTCACGAAAATTCTCTATTTGTGGTGATTCACATAGTGTTTCCCCACTACCTCTATACACGTCGTACAATTGCCCTTCCTACTGTGATGAGATGTGAAGGTAACCAGATGCATGACTCGAATCACTGATACAGGGCTCCAGTCTCCCTGGTTTTGCGCCTTGACTAACAGGTATCTAGGGTACTTGAAAGTACGCCGATAAACGGGGTTGGAAATTTGCTTACAGCCAAATCACACTACCTGTTATTAGGGCTATATCTGCTTACAAAGTAGATTTTCGTACCTTAATGTCACCAGCTGAAGCTTGGAAAAGAGAACGTTATTATAAAGAGGGCGGCTGCGTGTGATCTTCGCTATAGGTGGTGAAGAGCTCCGTCTAGGATGCGATAAAAAGTCCATATCTTGACAATCATCTAAGCAAGGAGATGTGAGTGGCTATTCCGGGATTGGGAAAGGAGGCAAATCAGCGATAATACACGAGAACGTCCGACCCTCAATGGACGATCACAATAATCTTGTGCATACGACTCATGCGAATGCATCCATTCTGTCTTGTCCTCGAGCTACCTCGATCTACACACTGTCCCGATTCTCTGGTACTGAGCAAGGATAGTGAAGATAGACTCAACTTAAAGAACATGGATTGCTACAGTATAAGGGCAATCGCGAAATCGCCGACTAGCGCAAGTTATCCGCCCCCTTGTTTGAGACGCGACGTCTTTACTAGCACCGCCCGACCTTCGTTTAAAATTCCCTACCCGGCTAGAGTTGCTGCGTGAGATGGTGGCGCCTATGTTGTTGGATTTTCTCGTCTGATCCTCACCTGTACTGCTGAAGGAGCGTGCCGCTTTGGGAGCGTGAATGTCGAGAACGTCGGTTCGCCCGAGTCGTTTTCCTGTAGATGGTCCTTCGGCTCTCGCGAGCTCTAGGAAGCTCTCAAGTACGATATCGATAGTGTGGCTGAATAATTTGCTATCGAGTCTCATTCTTCGTTGCCGATAAATGTGTCCGCACAGGGTTGAAACCGAGGAGCAATAGTAAACAGCATTGAGTGACCGCGATCAATGAGAGTTTGAAGGCCTGTTTAGCCACCCCAGCTAAGCGCTGGCATGCTCGTGGAGAAATTTCCCCGGGTCCTTGTCTCTATGTTCCCCGGCTTTCTGCAGGCCCCCAGCAAATACACCTAGTTAATATCGCGCTAGTGTCTTGCATCAGCCTGTCCCCTTGATCGCAGTGCTATTGTGCTATATTCAGAAAGTGATACTAGCCATTATGTGATATATTAGAAAAAAGGGCCGAATGGCTGATGGTCAGGCTCTTGCTAGGAGGGGAAAAAGAAAAAAGAAAGTAAGAAGAAAAAACATGTTAACCGTGACTATTTCCATTAGTTCCGACATTGTTGGAACGACCGGGGCCGGAAAGGGGACCGTTGCAGGCTCCTTGAGCTAAGCCCAGGCAAGCAGCGTTAATGCGGGAGATGCACGCCGGACAAAACTTTACCCCAGAACGGCCCGAAGCCAAATGAGCGATACAGCTTATGATGACGGTTCGTTGAACTTCACCATATGGTCTCGGCGGTTCTTCGAAACACTCGCAATTAGAGAGTAGGCCAGGGAAGTGGTATTAAAGCCATGATTGAGGCCTCGGCGGTATCTGGTTGATAACTATAAAAGCCAGCTCTTCCCATCGACTCGGGGCAGCTATTCTGAGAAGCAGCTCTCCATTCAAAAACTGTATTCTCGCCTATTGTCTAGTTCTCAACCCCAAGAAGTGCTGCTGACGTGCTCTGTTACTTCTTTGTCTGCGCACACATCCCCTTCACCCACCTATCCATCGCAATGTTCAAGCATCTCCTCAGTGGCTTGGCAGCCATTTTCATCTGGCAGGGGGGCTGCGGCAACCCCTTCCTCCGCGTCTGGCCATTCGGACATCAACCGCTTCGTCCGGAAGCAGAGTGACATAGCCATCGAAAGTCTATTGGCTAACATTGGTGCCGATGGCAAGAGAGCCAAAGGAGCCGCACCGGGCGCTGTCGTGGCAAGCCCAACAAAGTCGTCTAGCAAATGCGGTAGCAGTGGCACCCTGAACAACGAATGGAAAAAGAGCTACAACTGGGGTAACCGTGTAGTATGAGAAATAAGCGACTTGAAACTAAATACGGGATTATCTAGCATGAATAACCAAAGCCCTTATCGAAAACATTTGGAAGCGGGGTTTATTACTAGTAGAGACCTAAGGTAATAGCGGACGCAGAGAGCCGTGCGGGAGATTTGTGGCCCACAGACACGCCGAGCATTGTCAGGTTGATCGCGGTTGGTTCGCAACAGCGTAATAAATTCGGCCATGTCTCAACCGCATAAGGTTCTCAGGGCTGACGATCAATTATGCAAATCCTTAACAATTATGCCATTTTTCGGCGACTTCTATATAATTTGTTTTATATTAGGAAACTCTTGTATAATACCGGTCACAGACTAAGCATTAACTCTAAATCTGAACAATAGGGTAACAATTTGGTGAGCCAGCCTACATCCCTTATCCTTGTGGTTACTATAAAGAACGTGTAATTCCACAGAAGTCCGTGTCTCAATAAACTCAAAAATTGTTCATGTCTATCAAGCAAGAGCGCACGCCATATGCTAGGATCTCATAGATCATGACGCACGCTGTGGCGCCGATGTCAGTACTATGCCCCTGGTGTTTTGGAAATTTTGTGTGCAACCATCTCTGTCGTGGTGGCTCTCTTGATGCTTTAAGTTGTCCCTTTTGACCTGGTTGGACAAACAACCCCAATAATCTGTACATGTTCGTTGCAGATTTGTCTATTGGCGCCATTTACGTGTGCCCCAACGCCCGTGTGAGCTCATATCCCCGATAAAGTCTGGATCGAGGGTCAGTACCCTGTAGCATTTTGGCAAGTCAGGCTACTTATCCTATTACAGGGCATCTCAGGTGGATACAATGCCCCGGGCTGACCGAAAGCCACAGCTGAAAAAAGAGTTAGACCGTTGTTAGAGAAGTAGCCCTCCATCAGCAAGACTTAGTTTTAAGTCGGGAGTCACTATGCTCCCATATTACCACTGGTGACTGGTAGATGCAGTCAGAAGATGATTACTTTGGATCTGAGTCAAGATTCACCCGAAATCCGAAGCCAATCTGCCACATAATGTCCCACTCTACCTACTCTCCAGCGCCTTTTCTCGGCCTGCAACCAGTATCTCCATATCTCCGGACACGATCTCCTCTGTACTATAGAATCTGGCCGACGGCAACCGCTTGTGGCTGCCATCAATCAGGTGCGCCAATCCCAGCCCCCAAACTTCCCACGCCATCAGGCGCGAACCCTGTCGCCCCTGTCCATCTAACATACCCTAACATTCCGAAGCATTCATCTGGAGAATGCTTTACTTAGATCACACGGGCAAAGACATCCTCTCAATACTCAATCGTAACTCACCCCAGATGGACCATCTAGCACGCCAAGGCCAAAAATCCCCCCACACCTCAATAGACAGTACATGTTCTCTCACCCGCTGTCATCTGCATGTCAAGTGCAGCTGACACAACCACGCTCACACAGACACCCACGCCTTTTGATCACGGTTCTTCTCGATTCACCGACCCTCCACCTGTCCTATGGCTGTACAACCTCTCGAAAGTGCCTCCCCCTGGAGGCAATCTTGACTCTGTTCAAGATATATACCATATCACGGTTACTGAATATTCAAGAGTCGGAGCTGACGTCAACGATACCTCGTCGAATGGAAATCTTCACGCCCCAAGACTATCAAAGCAACCCCCGGAAGCGTCGGCATCACAGCCTCCGGCCCTGCGATACTTGTCGGAAGCGCAAGACTCGCTGCGTTACAAAGGACGGCGACTGTTACTGCATCCATCGTCAGTTGAGGGCCACTCCATGCACATTTCTTCCTTTTAAAATGCAACCTCCGAGTGGGAGCAGGATGCCTGTTAAAATTTAGTCGCGCAGCAGCCTGTTGCGGCATAAGGGAGTAGTAATTACAAGGACCCAACAGGGGAGACATTTTCTCCAGTAACGGCGTATCGGGAACGCCGAAGCGCCTTTTGTCTGGTGGACCGCTCATCACAGGTGGCTCTCTTCTCGGCATATTTGTGTCCCACAAGTTTTTCAAGTAATCGGAGTTCCACTGGGTGCCTTTTCCTTTCCCATCGAGGCCAACTGCCGTCTCGGTCGGAGTGCCCCTCCCCAACTCCCGCAAGCCAGATACTGAATGCTCGACCGGTTGGTGGCTTCCCACACCTAATCTATCATTGTAGGCTTAGAGCCCGATAAAGCCATTGCACATGACTGGAGAAAGCATCGCTGTCAATCTGGCCGCCTGCGACCTGACATTGCGCATATCCATGATCTGGGGCCTGTTGACAGGTGCATTATCGCCAATATCTCTCAGGAGCCCAGTCGTGTTATAATATTGAAGCTACCAGAAAAACCACATTTCCATCCATTACCTTGTGACGCTCTCACCCTCGCCATCGTCCTTAAGCTCAACCTTACTCACCGGCTTTGTCTCCTGCTATCGTCCGTTTAATGTACTCCATTTAGCGTTAGCACTGTTTTATGGGCAACCCCGCCTCGTTATTCATGGCTTATCCGTCGTTCATCTCCTGAGCCCATTGCTGCAAGCCTCCTCCAAGGCCTCCCATCCCGGCTTCCGTTTGACAGTCCTGACAAACAAAAGGTTATCATAATCCTACCTTACAATTGCAACTACAATTGGAATTCACCTTTGGCATCGACGTTCAATTTTGACACGTCGCCTGATCCTCCCCCTTTTGCACCAATATAGCGATATCTGACCCTCCTCCATCTTCTGTCTGGTGAATCCATTCAAGGTATATTGACGTTTTCCGCAACTACTCAGACATTGCCTTATCTAACTCAATCCTGATTTCATTTAATACACTCGTCCAAGACCATCATCGCTGTTTGTTGTTGTTTTGCGGTGTCAACATCTGATAACACTCCGCCTTCATTGTCTTGACACTCCACACCACGATTATCGTGTAAGTTCTAAGAAGAATGGACATGAGTTTGCTTTTACATGCTGCAACTTACGTAGCTGCTTGCAACTATGCTAGGTTATCTCATGCATGCAAGGCTAAAATTGTTCTGCCCAGAACCATAGCCATAACCATTCAGGCTAAAGCTTGTGAGAGTGTTAGACGCAGCCAGAGATAATATAGACAGCATCTAAACCTTACCCTACCAGCCACAACAACCGCCACAATCCCCAACAACATGGCCAACGCTTGCGCCCACCAGTTCCGAATTATCAAGTCAGACAACACTCTTGTCCAGTGGATCTGCCAGCACTGTCACTCTGGTCCTCACTGGATGATTTGGGAGTGCACGTACTGCAAGCTGCATCTATGCCGACCTTGCATGACGTCCATTTAAGGATCTATACGCAAGCTCGTATGCCGTGTCAGTGTTCGGCATCCACAAGTGAAATGAGTGTTCTGATGCTCTGCTCCGCATGCTAGAAGTAGGTGGCCATGACTTGACTAATACGACGCGAGGCTCAACACAGACGATAAATGGATGAATGCCCTCCTAGTCCTAGGCAGGCTCATATCGAGATCAAAGTCAGACAGCCTCAACAAGGGCTTTGATTGCCCTTGGCATACTACTGAACGGCAGCTCGGAGCCAGCCAAGCTACCACGAAACAGACTGGCTTATGCCGAACGGACACATAGTGAACTAGAGAATATCAAGAGCGCCAGAGAATGGCTTTCAAGTATTGCTGTCACCTTAATTGAAAATGTTGTCTTTATAACTCTGCTATTCCAAATGCTATATAGTCACACCATCATCGTCATCCTTGACCTAGTGAATATGAAACTGAATTACGGACAAGATGCATTTTCATGATAACACGATATTAATTAGCATAAATGAATCTTGAGTAAAACTATAGC
Source organism: Fusarium acutatum (assembly GCA_012932015.1). Classification (NCBI taxonomy): domain Eukaryota; kingdom Fungi; phylum Ascomycota; class Sordariomycetes; order Hypocreales; family Nectriaceae; genus Fusarium; species Fusarium acutatum. The sequence continues at coordinate 18,865 of JAADJF010000390.1, forward strand.
CTCCTAACAAATTCGTATTAATAGAAGAACTGGAGCCTATGGTAATGGGGGTTTTAGTAGTTAATATAAAGCTTGCTGCAGTGGCCCACCTAAACTTCTGGCTGAAGAGAGCTAAAGCTATAATTTTCAATCTTTTAATGTGCCTTTTTGCAACTTCAAGGCTACACATCTGCCCCAAACGCCTCTTAAGCTTTTCCAGCATTTCATACCTATTTCCATGTATATAGATGGGTTGAATATACTAATAGCTGGGTTTCTCACCTACCCTACTGTATGAAGGATTGTCTGAATCCTGCCACATTATCTACTTTTCGTCTGTATCAACTGTAGTCACTTAGATGTCCCTGTGTTTTGCCGCTCCAAGCCATTAATCGACAAAACGTCGTCCATGGTTAACTTTTTGGTTATCCCATAGCTTTCATACTATAACAATAGAGGTATTAAAGTATACTATCCTTAAAGTAATATATTATTTTTTTAATATTTAATAGTCTTAGAGCTTTGTCTATTATTTCTTAGATGTATACTTAGTAGTGAATGTCTAAACAATTGTTAGGATACTGGCTTTATCATAAGAGGCTACAGCTTTAGGCAAGGTGACTTTATTTTATAACTCTAGAGTGCGAGTTTTGGTAATGACTCAAGCTATCATCTCATCCTGTCTAGAGACGCCATAGGTCACTAGTCACAGCTCTCACTCTCTAATCCTTACAGAGCCCCGCTGCAGCTGTTTGAGAGGAGTGTTGGGTGGAAGGTTGATGCTTGCCTGTTGAGGGTTGTGAGTGAAGCACAGGGATCTGGGAAGCATGGTTTCCCTTTATCAGCGCATATTTACATCAACATCAGACTGGTGAGTGCTTAAAGATAGGAAGAATAGGATCCACTGCTTCAAAAAAATGAGAACATGTTTGTTCTATAATAAACACCAGTATACTATAAGGGCTATTTACTAGCTGTTAATATAAAAATGTCATAGGTCTATTTTGTAGTAACAGTATTACTTAACATGGCATTTGACCCAAAGTTAGAGGTGCCATCTGTCACTGATGCTTGATCTCACTTATAGTGTATTCTTCATATAGAAATCTTAACTGAACTTTTCCCTCAAGAAAGGCAGGTTGTTTACAGTGTTGAAATAATGATCAGCCGAGATTGACAGACAAAATCTTCCAGCTATAAGCGCCCATTTCATCTCAACATTCAGGCTGCTGTAGCTATTGCCAAAAGCGGTCTAGCCTACCCACCAAATCATTAAGGTTTCAGCTCATTGTAGGTACAGCCGAGTCATATGATATCGTCAGACAGAAACAACTCATCCGCCGTTGGGGAAAAGCTCACTTCAACAAGTAAATTAAACGGCCTGATACCCATAAATTGCGTTAAGGCTTCATCAAGGCGCTCTATGCCGATCACGTGCGTGAAAAGGACTGACGGGACCTGATGAGCTAATCCCAGGGGAGCATCCTGAGTGCGGGGGATGACGGAATGATAAGCGAACTTACCCCAGAAATGTTATGAGCTTGGATTAATTTTCCTGGGGTTGCCGTCATTATTGGCTAGACTGCTCTAGGGTATCTCGGCGCAATTAATTTAATAGTGCAGTTGAGAATGTGCTAAGGGGTACTGTAATAGTTTGTGAAGGAGAATGATTCTGAAAATAATATATTAAGCCTAAAGTAGTAACTAAAAGAGTAAAATAAGGTAAGAAAAAATCAAAGTAATAAATAAGAAGTATGGATAAAATGGAAGTAAATAATAGGTTAATTTTATTATTAATGTGCACAAACAAAGAAATCAGAAACTTGGGTAATTTTACAGCAAAACGCCAGGGAAGTTCATAGTCGCCTGAGTTGGCATAGATAAAAATTCAACAATGCGGCAGGACTTACTTCAACCTTGGTAAAGTAGGGTTGCTCTACATAGAAATTAGCCTTAATTTCTTATAGGTATATAAAACTTTCAACACATACAAGTCTATCAAATAAGGCAGCAAAAAGAGTCTATTGCTTTATAGTACTAAACACTTGACCGCCAACATAATTAACAAGCTCTTTGACAGGTGGCAGATACTCCAAATCACCCCCAAAGCTCATTCCCTTCTTCAAGAGTTTACGATAATTTTTGCCTGGGCTTACTTTGCCGAGGATATACTCCCTTCTGGTCTCGACGCGTGAAGGAACAGGGATACTTCGCCCGACTACAGCCTCCATCCCTTGCCAGGCAAATGTGATAGCTTCCTTGGCATCTGACGGGATACCAGCCTCGTCAAGCATGGTGATTCTCGTGTCAGGGAAGGCGTTCTGCATATACTCTATGATGTTGGGGTTTCGCGCTCCGCCGCCGCACATGTATATTTCTGCTAGCGGACCGTACTGGGTTGGCATGTATCGCTTGTAGTGTTGTGCAATAGCCTGAGCGGTAATACGCGTGATGGTGGCCACAATATCATTTGGAGACATTCCCTTCTCGAGGCCACGATCGATTAAGTTGTATGCAATCGTATCTCTGAAGACTTCCCTACCCGTCGTCTTGGGCGGATCAAGAGCAAAGTAGGGATGAGTTTGCAGGAACTCGTCGACCATCTGCTGGTCCACCTCTCCAGCTCGACCCATTTCACCGTCCTTGTCGTACTCTTTCTCACCATCTGTAAAGAAACGCACCGCCGCATCGATAAAAACATTGCCAGGTCCAGTATCAAAGTCAAAGAACTCAGTGTTCAATGCACCATCGACATCAGGCGGGATGAAACAAACATTTGCAATGCCGCCAATGTTTTGACAGGCCCGAAACTTGGTGGGGTGGTGGAGAAGCAGAGAGTCGAAGAAGCCGATGAGAGGAGCACCCTGACGACCAGCGGCCTGATCCGAGACACGGAAATCAGTAACCGTAGTAATTCCAGTTCTAGAAGCAATAAAGCAACCCTCTGCCATGGTCAATGCAGATTTTGTTTGCCCCTCCTCTGGGATACTGAGCAACCAGATGGTCTGGCCATGAGAGCCGATGGCATCAATGGATGACAGTGGAATACCATGTTTCTGGGAGAATTGCATAACAGCATCTGAGAATGTCTCGCCAAGCAGGACATTGACCTCCGATAGTTCCTCGGGTGTGGTATTGTTGTGGAGGATCATGCGCATAACCCTTTTCTTGATGGTCTGTTCAAGAGGGATCTCGTCGTACTTCAAGAGCTCGAGATGCACCGGTGCATTTGGTGAGGCTTGTCGAAAGCGACACAAGGCGCAATCAATACCGTCCATGGACGTGCCAGAGTTTAAGCCCAATACGGTAATGTCTAGAGGCGCGTGAGCGTCTAGGAGTAGGTCTTCGGTAGATCCCATGGTAAAGATTCTGTAATATGAACGAAATAATTGTGAGAAACTGCTCGACAACATATAGTTTGAAAGTAGAAGGCAAGGCTATTTATCCCATCTTTTAATGTCTGAGCCACCTCCAGAATCTGGGGCAGTTCCGGGAGAGGTGGTTTCGCCTCTCATACCTCGTCTAAGCGGTTAAAAGCTTAAAGTGTTAAATGGTTAAGCGGGCCTTTCGCTCCTGTCTTAAGGGCCACGAGTTTAAGCGTTTAAGCGTACCAGACGCCACTCGGTTCTCGCCACTAACAGTCGCCACCCCGCAAAATTTGTGATTCGACCTGGGGAATCACGGGGAATTAGCTTCAAGGTTAGTCACTTGAAACGTTTCCTTGGTTCTTAGACAACCCCTTCTTTGATCATGTTGCGAAGGATATAAATCTCGTCGATTCCACTTCATGCCTGGGACTCAGGACACTGTTCATCAATCATCCCATCAGTACCGCAAATATACCGACGTCCGAGCTACTGCATTCTACACTATGATCAACTTTCACGTCTGGAGGCATGTGCCTGGCAAGGCGTTGTTGTTTCTTATTAACCTTGTCGCTTCAACAGCCTTGATCTTTGAAGGTTAGTTAGCCACAATTATTGTTGAGATGAACCAACTGACATAACATAGGGTTTAACCAAGGTGTGCTGGGGACTGTGAGCGAGACCCCTGGCTTCATCGATATGGCTGGCATTGGCTCCAATGGAGTTGTAACCAACTCAACCAAACAAGGTGGTCTTGCAGCAGCTTACTACTTTGGAGGCATGTGGGGTTGTTTTACAGGTGGTTAGTCAATTAGACATGCCTTGAAGAAGTCGGGATCATACTAATGACGGTTATAGGATGGGTTGGGGACAAGATTGGCTGCAAACGCGGTGTGTTAGTCGGCACGCTCTGCGGCATTCTCGGTGCTGCTCTCATGGCGGGCAGTATCAACTCCAACATGTTCCTCTGCGCTCGAATTATCGCTGGTCTAGGGATTGGCTTTCTTAATGCCATCGTACCTCCTTGGGTTAGCGAACTGTCCGAAGCCCATGATCGTGGCTCTAGCTTCTCTCTGGTCTTTGTTTCCAACTATCTAGGCATCGCCATCGCATACTGGCTAAATTTTGGTCTTCGCAACACCAACACGGAGTTCCGTTGGCGCTTTCCGCTCGCCTGGATGGCCATTCCTCTTATAATTGTGGACATTGCTCTCCCATTCCTACCCGAGTCTCCTAGGTGTGTTTCTGTCATAACTGAACCTTGAAGAACTTATATACTGACAAGACTAGATGGCTCATTTCAAACGGGAGAAGAGAAGAGGCTGTCAATATCCTCTGCAAGCTTCGAGGCGACCTGACTTAAGACACACCCAAAATAGTTACAGAACTTGCGCAAATCGACTCAATTGTCGAAGCCACCCATAACCGTCGCAATGACCTCCTCAACATAGCACTCGGCGGTCGATATTCCGGCAACCTCCATCTTGGAAGGCGAGCAGTCATGGGCTTTGCACTTCAGTGGATCCAGCAATGGACCGGCATATTGGCTATTGCTGCTTGGGCCGGCACCCTGTTCAACCTGGCTGGTTTTGATACACACAAATCTATCTGGTTGGCTAGACTTGCCAACACTTTTGGCATTCCAGGAACTGTAGCGGCGTCTTTTGTGATCGATCGAATTGGTCGCATCAGATCCTTGATGGTTTCTTTTGTCACTCAAGGTATCGCACTGTTCCTTATTGCTGCCTTTATCAAGACCTCCCAAGACGTGGCTGCTACAGATTCCGAGAAGTCTCAACAGCTTGGTACTGCCGCGGCATCATTTGTCTTCGTCTATATCTGGTAAGGCACATTGCTAAAATTGTAGTTATTTTTGCTAACTTGATTCAGGTTCTTCACCATGTTCAACATCATTCCATGCTGGATCTATGGAACTGAAATCTGGCCCCAGGAGATTCGTGCCAAAGGTTACAGCTTCACAATCTTCGGTTGGGCATGTGGCTGTGGCATGACTCAATTCGTCATTCCCATCATGCTTCAGAGGCTCGGCTGGGCTACCTATATTTTTTTCGGGGCCATGAATGTCGTTGCTATGCCTCTTGTCTGGTTCTTCTTCCCCGAAGTATCTAAAAAGTCCCTCGAGGAGATTAACCTCTTGTTCACGAGCAACAGTCTCCTCGTGTCTAAGAACATGGAGGAATATGAGAGGCGCTTGGCTGATGCAGGCGGAGACGTCACAGTAGCATCGAGACAGTTACTTGATGAGGTCGACGGATATGTTCAGCAGGTTCATGGCACTGAGAAGGATTTGGAGAACTGCGGAAATGGTACGATCGAGCAGGAAGATATTATTGATGGTTAGCTTGTTGATATGCGAGATTGCACTTCGTAGCTGAAAACTCTTTAACAATAAAATATCAATTCAAGTTGAAGTTCCACGTCAGGTTTCCAAGAAGCTCTCCATTTTCTGGAAACGTCCAGTCCAATACACCATCTGGGATGATATCCTGATAGCTTTGGGCTACTTGGCTGTCCAGTACCGATTCTTCCATCATGCCTTCAGATGCTGTCAGGTCCGCGGCTGATGGGGCAATCTGTCGCTGTCTAGTCATGTATTCATCAATTCGAGAAACTTGTGATCGGAGCTTCTCGCTCGCACTGGTGCTGTGGTGGATGACCTCCAGGTTCTCTAACAGCAGCGCCATTGAGAGCATTACTCCCCGTACCCGAGTATAGTCGGCCTCGCTGAGCGGCTCTTCCAACACATTACCTAAAATCGATCCAATACCTCCAAGATGGTGCAGGAGCGGGGTGCTGATAGAAAGCAGATAAACAATCGGTATAGAGACAAATGCTTCGACGACTTCGCTGGCGATCTGGCAACGCTGTTCAATACTGGTTCCGCTAGCAGCGAAGAGGACAATACGCAGTAGCTGAAATGTGGCAGTGATATTCGCGGCCTGGAACCCGAAACGATCTTTCTTGACGTTAAAGACCATTTGCGGCGTTTCTTTGAAGCAATCCGGCAAGTTGAGGTACATTTGAAAGACGCTATCGCGAACTGATGCTTTGGCAGCAGTAAAGTCCTCCTCAAACATCCCTACCAAGAACGAATTTGTGGTTTGTCGCCTTCGGTAGCCTCGGAGCCGCGTCAAGGCATGTTCGAGGACGCGATACAAGTCTGTGATGAAATTCCACCCTGATAGCCAGCACTCCGCTCGTCCTGCAAAAGACTGACAGTCGTTTCCAGGTGTTGGATCTTGTGCTGTTATTCTGTTATCGTCGATTATGTCATCGTCAACTTCTGTTGGATAGGCTACGTAAGATTGGCACTCGCTACATCGAATGATGCCACCCCAAACCACTGCTGTGTAGATGTTGAGTGTATACATAGACCAAAACTAAAAAGCATTGTTAGCTTACTTGTCGCAGGAACGATGATTGGGCATGTCTGATCAGTCTTCTCCTCTCCTCTCGTTCCACGACATCAATATTGCGTGGCCAATTGGCCTCATTATGTAATCCGTCCATCGCCACCAGAGAGTGATACGAGCCAAGATGGTGGTGCATGTCGCGCGTCTTTCCATTTTGAATAGCTGCAATGGTAAGAACTGCATGCGCTCGAAGGATGTGTATGTTTGACTCTGTCGCGAGCTCCAGGAGCTGTTTCTTGGCCTCATCGTAGAACAATTCTGGTTGTATCTTCCATAGTGACTCGAGGTCCCATTTGGGGTTCGTTACTGACCCGTCTCGTATGCGACCACTGACCAGGGCACACAGAGCCATCGTGACAGAAAAAATGGATTTCTCGCTTGTGTACTCGGCTCGAGAGACTCTTCTAACGAATGTTGGCTGGTGAAAGAACGGGAATATTGGGTAAACAACCTCGAAATATATCTCAATTAGGTCCATGATGCTGGCTTGGCTGGCAATATGTGGTGCCTTCCATTGATTGTCGTGAACAGAGACGGCTCGCGGGCTCGGTACGCATCTCACATCATGGGATGGATGGCTACTTTCTTGGGCCGGTCCAGCATTCGCGGCCTTAAGAGGCGGACGCGCAGCGTCTTCTGCGTAGTTCTTATGGTCTGTTGATTCATCCCGAGGCTTTGTCCCGCGTCGTCGAGGTGTTCGGTGATAGGTGCATTCTTGTGCAAAGTCTTTGCAGTTTTGACATCCCTGGTTGTCGCCTGATGGCCGGCATCTAATGCTGCGTTGATGGCAGTAGTCACACGCTTGTGTAATGCGCCTACGCTTAGTGTTTGACTTCTTGGAGGCTTTATTGCCATTTGCCATGGTGCTCTATCAGTTCATGTACAGAGGCAAAATAATCTGTTCTCGATATTTAAAATCCTCATGCAAAGTCAGGTTAACTAAAATAATGAAGTCATGTGATAGAAAGTGCTAAGCTTATTTCAGTATTACGTATACAATAAGCGAGCGAGACAGATAAGCAAGTGAGACAGTATACATAATAAACAAAGCTTACCCTATAGCTTTTTTTACAAAGTCATCACGCACCCCCCCAAGTAGATGAGACTACTGCCATAGCATCTAGCTCCATTGCAGAGATAGTACATTAGGGCGCGGCAAATGGTGTCTCCTTCAACCTAAAGAAGACTGAAATAATGTACTTCTCCTGCAGTAAGCTCAGGATCGCGCTAGCAATATGTTACAGCAATATTAAGAAACACCCTAAGCTAGCTCTATACTAGCTTAGCATTTAGCTTATTAGTAGACTATTATTCTACATTGACATTAAGAAGTAAGCAATAAAAGTAAAGGTTATTACATACTACCTATAAAGGACTTACTAATATAATATATAGCCTTCTTTTGAGTGCTATGTAAGGCGCTATTAGAGCTTATATTAAGCTAGTGTCACTCTATAGATCTAAAGTATAGTACTTAAGCACTAATAGACTACAGTAAAGCCAGCTCAATAAAGATATACTATTTAATAATTAACATCTTATAACATATGCGATAAGTGAGTGGCACAGATAAGTGAGTGGCACACTATACTTGTCACCTTAAAGGTAGGTTTTTAATTAATTCTTAAAGCTTTAGATTAAGCTCAAAATAGCTAAGATTTCAATATCTTATATA
>JAADJF010000392.1:0-12280 GCA_012932015.1 Fusarium acutatum
GTCATGCATCAAGGCCATGACGGAACGTTGCCGAGAATGATCACAGAAGACGCCCGATGTCCGCGACTCGTACGTATCCTTCGACCACTTCGAGACGATCAACCCTACCAGTCGCCGACGTTGTGTCTACCGACGCTGTCTGTACTGATTGTCTGACTCGTTGCCAAATGCAGAGAGCCTTGTGTTGATGCCATCATCCGATCACAACAACTTGACACCAAGCCATGTGGCGTCTCCGTCGCCACCTCCGCTTCGTTCGTAGCAGCATGGACGAACATCGTCCCTCTAAAGTTGACCGACAGCCGATTCCGAAACGAAGGATAAGCTCGCGAGTGGCATCAACTCTGGAACCAATGAGCACTTGAGGGAAAGACTCCATTACGGCTCGGGCAAAGAGTCAGGCCTCTGTGAACCTGCAGATTCGCCGATCAATTGTTGGTTGAGTTCACTAGCTGTGGGCTTTCCTGTGCCTATCTTTCGATAGCCATGATCGGCACACAAAGAGAGCCAGCTGCTCCTGTAGGACCAACATTGGACGCGATACACCATGCAAGAGTGTCGCACCAGGGCTGTGAGCAAGAGCTCGAACCCAAATAATAGTCCCAATCGATACATATTTGCCACAACTTGCATAACTTCGTAATCATTACCCCGTAACTAAGACACCAACGGCCACCGACGTAAATCCCTACAGACCTCCATCCACGTACACACATCCCCAGACGGCATCCCCTCCGCCTCATCCCTCCTCCTCCAAACCTCCACCAACACCTCCTTCGCCGCCCTATAACTCTCAAACCCACTCCTCCCAAACCCCTTATCCAACCACTCCCCAATATCCCTCCTCTGTCTCGCCCTCGCCTCCGCCCCCGCTATAAAAGCAGGCCACGCCGTCCCCGGCCCAAGCAAATTATTCCTCTCCAACGCTTCATCAAACGCATGCAACGACTCAACAACATCATTCACACTATCTTGCAGAACCAAGGGATTCACGTTGCGGATGCGGCGGTAGAAGAATATTACCAGCGCGGAGGCGAGGGCGCGTACCATATGCATGTGCGGTGTTCCGCCTGGGGCGCTGGGACTGGCGCTCATGGTTGTGCTCTCGTTGTGGCGGGAGCGGAAGAGACAGACTGCGTTTTCGAGGTATGAAGCGCGCGGCTGTAATGCCATAAGCGCTTCTGCGTCGGACTTTTTAGAAGTGGATAGACGATCCATTACGTTGGCGAGACGTGTTATTTGGGATACCAAGCTAAGCCACGTCTCTGGAACACCGTAGATCTGCATATACATATTCTCGTGATCCTGCGACGCATCCGCGAGGTGAATATCTTTAATATCACGCTTCATCTTCTGACCATGTAGTTTTCGCGGTTCGAGATGCAGGAAATTGTCGAGTGTCATGTCAGGATTGATGGAGCGAGAGGTTGACGTGCGGAAGGGTGTTTCGATGGCGTGGTTCTCATCGAGATATACGTTTAGACTCTCGGAGACAATGCGCATCCAGGCGTAGATGTTGTGAAGAAGACGGGCGCGGCGGGATATACTTGGTTTGGTGAGGCCGCGCCAGCTTATGAGGCGTTCCATTTCTGTGAGACACCAGCGGGTATCTGTTTCGTTGCCAGAGAGAAGCTACGATGGTTAGTTTATGTATTAGTGTAAAGTGGTAGGGAACGTACTGCCGTTGCTAACACGGCACTTATACCCATCAGTTGCTCTTTGTACTTCGCCTTATGCGGCCCAGGCTGCGATTCCTTTTCGAGACTGACTTTCAGATGTTGTTTCGCAGCTTCATATGTCCGACTTGAGAGCGACTTCCAATGATCTCCAGGTCGAGCTAGGCTAGGGAATGTGATGGAGTTGAGCGAAAGGTGGAATGACGAAACAGCTATCAGAGCGTAAAAGGTCGCCAGATTCGCACGCTTGATCTGATCCTTGTGCACATCCAGCATCGTCAACTCGCTCAGCGTCATTATAGCAGAGGGATAGTGAATAGTCTTCCACGCTGACTTTTCGTTAATGGGAAGAGAACCCATTTGACTAATGACGTCGTCGTTGAAATGCTTCAGAAGAAGAGGGGCATCCATCATGAGATCAAGCTGCGGCCAAGCAACGTCGTCGCTCGTCGTTTCAAAAGGCATCATATCCAAAGATTCAGAGAAGCCCATGTTGGATTCATTAGGCCAACTGAGATTCATGGGCAGAGTGTCAAAGTTGTCGTAGGGGAGTTGGGGTGGATTGTCGAGAACGCTGACGTCCCAGGTGAATAAGTCACCCCAGTGCAGAAAGTCAAGGGACGTTGTTGAGAAGTCGTTGGAGGCGATTTGATCGTTTTCGATGGTTTCTGAAAAGTCTTGGGTTTGGTTCTCGGAAAGAGTGTCGAGATCCATGTCGTTGAATGAGACATGGTCGGAGGGTGTTGTAACGGATTGACTTGTTTCGAACTTGAAGACCTGAAAAGGACCAACTTCGCAGGTATTCGCAGCGTCATCTTTAACATCCAGCCCTTTGGACTCTTCATCAATCTGATTCAGAGCAGCCGTCACCGTCGACGGAACATTCGTTACAAGAGCATTGCTCATAAGCTCCCTGTCCTCCTCTACAAAATCAGCCCAGCCTATTCAATCACCCGTTTCACTTACCAGTAAACAAATGTCTCCTCGAATACTGCTCCGCCCCAACATCAGCAATCTGCGTAGGCTGCCTATCATACACCTCCCTCCCCGTCGAAACCAACCATCTCAGCGCCGGCGTGAAGCCCTCACAGGTCAAACCCGCCTGCTTACAGCGATTACACCGCGGCAGAGACTGATCACACTTGAGATGACGTTTCCGACATGTCTTGCACCCGCCGAAAGAGTGCGTTCGTCTGGATTTGGTGTTGGACATACTAATTCGTTTGGGTTCCGTACTTGGGGGGAGGGAGTGAGGGTTTGTCTTAAGAGGAAGGGGATCGGGATTGCTTGCTTTTTTGGGAGGGGGGCTTATCGGCGAGTGCGATGGGGATTGGCGAATTAGAACTTGGAGAGAGGATTGGAGGTGTTTGATAGGTTGGTTTGAGGAGCTAAAGTGTTCTAGTGTGAGGCTTGAGGCTTCGAGATTGCTTCTCTCCGCGTGATGCGATAGTGGTATTTTGGTGGAGATTTGTGAAAAGACAAGACAAAGGGCGTCAGTCGGATGTAAGTTGTGGATACCATGACATGATTTGGATCAGCCTCTTATGTTAGATTGGTATCAAGTACCTCAAGTATCGAACAATTATGAGTATGCAATGAGGAAGATTTTAAGGGATGAGGTCATGTTCTGGAGGAGGCAAGAGGCAATCAAGCTTGATTTCGATGAATACAATCGCGATGATGCAGACAACTGAAATTGAGATAATACTGTAGTAAATAAAATTCCGCTATGCTACGAACTATCAATCTGGCCATCTATCTTCCATTTTAAGCCTTTGTCTCCGCAGAGAACAATTTCTCAATACGGCGATTATTCCACTCCCAAGCAGTAACATCCTCATACTTACAAGGAACACCCTCCTCAATAAACTCCTTCAGCGGAAACAAAGAAGCACTTCGGTTAGGCTTAGCAAAGTAAGCGATAGAGTATCTCTCAGGAATGACCTGCTCGCCATCACCAGCCTTGATAGAAGGAGGATACGTAACGCGATGACAAGCAGCCTTGAACGTATCATTCGTCAAGCGCTGCAGAGAATCGCCGATGTTAAGGATAATATCGGTGGGAGAAGCTGACTCAACGTTGTTGAATGTTCCGAGGTTCTCTTGGTCTTCGACCTGAAGACCGCCGACAGAGTCTTGGAAGAGCATGGTGATGGTTCCGAAATCAGTGTGCTCTGCAATGCGGGTCGCTGTACCGTCTGCGAGTTCTGAAGCAGGAATTGCAGGGTAGTGCAAGATTCGAAACTCATTCTCCGCACGGTTATGCAGCGCCTTCAAGTGATCAGGAGAAACACCAAGAGCAATCCCAAGCGCCTCAAGAAGCTGCATCTCCGTCTTAAACGCCATCTCATAAAACCCTTCCATGAAGGTTCTGAACCCCGGCAACTCCTCCTCCGGAACCCAAATATTATCAACAAGCTCATCAGTCGCCGATCCAAAATCCACAGTCTCCTTGATATCACGAGTCTTTAGCGGTCCAAGCCCTTTTTCGTAACCGCTGATGTTGGCGACGTTTTCCTGGCCGACGAAGGAGTACCCGCGGTTGGGGTTTGCTTGGGGAGGATGCTTGGCGAGCATTTTTGTCTCGAGGGGGAGATTGAAGAAGCGCTTTGTTTGGGCGAAGAGTTCGTGGATGGCGGTGGAGGGGATGGGGTGGTTAATTAGTTTGACGCCGCCGCGCTTTTTGAGGAGGCGGAGGAGGGAGTCGCAGAAGTCTTGCTTTTGGGAGGGGTTGCCGAAGAAAAGGGACATGTCGAGGGTGTCTGCGTTGAGAGCGGCCATTTTGAAGGTTGTTTAGAAGTTTGGGGGAGAAATGTAAGTGAAGTCAAGGACTGAAGATGGTTGTGATTGAGAGTGATGAAGCATATTTGATGCTGAGATCACGACAGTTTATATACATAAATCTTTCGGAAACTGTTACTCGTTTCCCCAGACCTACATCTTTCCATTTCAGTCATCATGATCTAACAATCTACATCTTCAATTCCAGAAACATGTCAGTTTCCCAAAGAGTACAGCGAACAGCTATCTCTCAATGCCGGGCTAAGCCGTCAGCATAACAGCCCGGAAGTGCCGAAACACCATCAACAAAGATAGTGATCCCGACAGTGAGCCTAGAACAACCCCAGATAGAGAGTTGGAGTGACGGCTATCGTCGCTGGAGTCGAGATAAGAATGAATCGTCCTCCCCACAAGCAAGCTGGTTATTAGTGCGTGGGGAAGAATTGAGGGGTGCGCAATAGGCAGGAGATCCCGAGGTGATCGGATTGGCTGACTCATTGGTTTACTTACCCTGAACCATTTCAGAATACATCGAACTTGATAAATGTAACGCAAACCGTTGGAGAAGACCATTAGACCGTTTAAAAATCATTTATCGCGAGAAAGACGAAAGTTCAAGCCCATAAGAGTAATATTTTATCGTTCACCATTGACGCAGCCGTTGAAGTCAGCCCGGATGTTTCCACATCTTACTTTGACCACCTAACCTAGTGTGGTGCTCACCCAGCCTGGCTAGCCCTCTCACCAGCGGGCTCAACACTTACCAATGTGTAATGGCTTTGACGTTTCACCACCTCGCATTGGCCCTCCAATCATTCTACCCCGTGATATGATCGACAGTGTCTATTCTTGGCAGTGGGATTCCAACGGTGGGATGCCGGATCGTGCCGACAAAAAGGGATGAAGGTCAATGCCCAACATTCATGGGGTTCATGCATCGGCAATTCCGGGATAATTTGATCCGGAGGCGCACTCGCATGTCAAAACAGGAGGTCGCGCAAGAGGTACGTGGTATAGATTAATCGCCTTTTTATCTGATCTTGTCATATTAATTATCATATCAACGGGAAGACTGTTGCGCAGCCGTGATATTCTCCGAATGTCGTCCTTACGCGGTTAATACGCGACGCGCCGGGGACCACGAGACTCTTCACAGCGTGACAGACATCTTTTCGTAGCAATCATCTTCCCTCTTGAAACGAGAGGAAAAAAAAAGGTCCTCCCCAACACCCGTACGTGACCCAATACCAAGCCCACACAGCCGTTTCGTGTTCGCGATACCCTCCACATACATGCCGAGCGGTTAAAACAGAACTCTCTCGTCCTCAGTGAAGATCCCCCGGCCCTTTGGAACGGTAGTTAACCCACTGCAACCATAACACGGCAAAATCGGACCTTTTTGGATCATCTGTACCCAAAGAATTACCCTCACTGTGAAATGAGATGAAGTCTATCACCCATAAAGTTCCCGTATCTTCAATTGCACCGTCACATCATACGCGTCAACGGCACGGCCATCAGATCTGTCCTCTCTCTCGGTAATGTAAGCGACAGTCAATGACGTAGCAACCTGTCTGGAAATGGTCAGTCAACGCGTCCGTCCCCTAAACATGAGACAGCCTCAGCAAAGAGCACGAACCGTAGCTCGGCAGATGCGGAAATGACAGGGAGCTTTCTAGAAGCGGGGAGTCAAAGTGAATAAACTTTGCACTAGCGCTTCAATTCAGGGGATTTTTAACTGCCGCTGCGGCGGGCGCTGGACATTGAGGCTCAATGCTCTGCAGGCTCATACGTTTTTTATTGTGATGCGCCGAAATTGTTCAAAAGCTTATTAGAGTAGCATTGTAATGCAACGTTAATAGCAACAAACATATATATAACCCGCTGCTTACCCCCCCAAATCAATTAGCCGATTCCCATCACTCTCACTCATTTCAATTCTTACGCTCTTTTTTTTTTCTCGGTTAAAAATAACAAGTGCAACCATGCCATCCTTCAAAGCCATCTCGGCCTCGCTTGTAGGCCTGCTGAGCCTTGGTAGCGCCAGCGTCATTCCCCCTGTTAACAGTGAGGGGTATTTGGTTGCCTCGACCTACTTTGCGGGGTTCCACGCCAATAGGGGATTTCCTGTCTCGGCTATGCCTTGGGACAAGTACACTGATGTGAAATATGCTTTTGCTGAGACTACGCCTGATGGATCACTCAACGTTTCTGGGTCGCAGCCTGAGAACATTCCTTGCTTCGTCAAGGATGCCAAGAAGCACGTATGTTATCGAAAAGCTAGGACACTTACAAGATTGATCTGGCTAACTTGTTTCTAGAACGTCAAGCCTCTCATCTCGATTGGTGGTTGGGCTGGAAGCCGATTCTTATCTAGCAACATCGACGGTGCCAAGAACCGCACTATTTTCGTCAAGAATGTCATCAACTTTGTCGAGAAGTATGGCTTCGAAGGCTTTGACATTGAGTAAGTTAATGACCCCTAAGCAAGACGAAGATTGCGACTGACGGGATTTAGCTGGGAGTACCCCAACCGCCAGGGTCTCGGATGTAATGTCATCAACAAGGATGATACCGCTAACCTTCTCGAATTCTTCAAGGAGATTCGCAAGGACCCCAAGGGTAAAAACTACTACATCACTGCTGCTGGATCTGTCTTCCCCTGGAACGACAAGACTGGTGTCGCCTCCAAGGATGTTAGTGGCTTCGCTGATGTCCTTAACTACATCATGCTCATGGTATGCAACTTTCCCCTTAAACCAACCTTGATCTAAACTAACACCTTCAGAACTACGACTACTATGGTGCCTGGTCCGCCGTCGCCGGCCCCAACTCCCCTCTCTACCGCAAGTGCGATCCCCGCAACGACCAGGGTGCCGCCGAGGACTCCATCACCCAGTGGACCGGCGCCGGCATGCCCGCCTCGCAGCTCGTCCTCGGCGCTCCCAACTACGGCCACGGCTTCAAGGTCAACAGCACCTCTGCCTTTGGCAAGAGCAAGAACCACAAGCTCCAGCTGTACCCTGCCCAGAACTCTACCGATCGCTTCCAGGGAAGCAGCTGGGACAACGATCCTCGCATCGATGCTTGCGGTAACCCCAACCCTCCTGGAGGCACCTATCCTTTCTGGAGCTTGATCAAGGAGGCTCACTTCCTCGATACCAAGGGAAACCCTGCCTCTGGTATTGCTTCTGCTTGGGACAACTGCAGTCAGACAGTAAGTCACACATACACCTGGAATTATTGTGGTATGGTACTAATTTGAATAGCCTGTTCTTTATGATGCCAAGCGTGAGATCTATGTTAGCTACGATAACGCTGCTTCTTTCTACGACAAGGGCAAGTTCGTTCTCAAGCACAAGCTCGCTGGATTCGGTACCTACGAGGCTGGCGGTGACTACAACAACATCCTCATCGACTCCATCCGATCTGCTGTTGGTCTGCACTAAGCTGCAGTACACGATAAGCCTTGTACTTTGACCTTGATGTGGATTTTAGACTGATGGATTGGCTTTGCTGGTCTTGTTAAACACATGCTTAGAGAATCTCCTAGCTTAATGAAACTTTTCACTTCTTGTAAACAAATCTATTGACTATGAATGCGTTGAGAACTATGTAAGTGCTGAAGTCAATAAAAACCATCAATCAAATGCACGCTGTAAATAACTAAAATAGAAGAAAATACCTTCTACTCTGCCATTACCTATGCTCATACATGCAGCCAATCCGGAAGCTCTTCGCTGCATGAGGCACCTTTGAATCAATGACGCTTGTGGGAGCCCGCATGAACAGTGGCCTCGACAAAATCATGCCCAATATCAAATCTGATTCCTTCGGGGTTCGTAATCTCCGCCCCTTCATCTGCGAGACAGTTAGCAACTCTTCCCTGCCAAAGCACATCGGCCAGGTCAAGACTTACACCATGTATGATCAGCCTCAGGATGAGGTCCAACAAGTCCAACCGAGCCCTTCCCATAAGGTGTAATCGAAGCGGCAACATCACCATTCGCAGAATACCTTCCAACGACCTTGCCCGGCTTACTCGCATCCATGCCCCTAATCACAACACCATCTTGGAAATACAACCATCTCTTTTCCTCTGTAGTTCCCGACTCAAAAGTCCAATCAACGTTGATGACAGTATCTTCCCCGCCCTTGACCTGCGCCCTCCGCCGCTCAATCTCCTGCTCCGTATCAACGCCCTTGGGAAGAAGATTGTATCCATTAACCGGCCCAGCGAGATAAGCACCAAGACAGAAACCAAGGTAATGACCTCCGGATTTGACAAATTCTTGAATGGCCTTTTCGTATTTCTTTGTTGAGCGGTATGCTTTGCTCCAGTTTGGTCCACCGCCGTGGGCGTACACCGTTGCGCCTTTGAGAGCTTCAATCACATCTATTGGTTCATTTGGACCAGCGAAAACGACTTCGAAGTTGGAGGGGGACGAGACGAGGAGATCGCGTACGCCTTCGGGACAGCCTTCTGATGAGGCTGGGCCGCGATATACGACTGCCTTGGGGCGTGCTTGTGCGCCCAGAGTGGCTGATACTCCGTAGGAGATGATAGCCATTGCGATGGAGACTGGGCTTCTGAAGTGCATGGTGTTTGAGGTAAGTAATAGTCGTGCTTGTGAATCAGAGTGGTGGTGTTGATCTGAATTCTGACGCTTGATCAGTGGTCTGCTGGCATATTTATATCCAAATTGCCTCTGATCAGCATTCCAGACAAGTTGCCTCCCGCGTCTCGGCACGACATGGCGTATATCTCATCAAATCGCTTCTCAAAGTGCGTACAGATCCTTAATATAAGCAAACTCTCAGCCGCATTGACAACCAATGCCAGCCATGATTCACTAGCGCTTTGACGTCAGCACCTGATTAGACAGCGCGTACAAACACCCCCCACTTGGTGACATGCTCTAGCCGTCTTAATGGACCGCTTCATCCCGGACTGTGCATACATACTGGATCTGAGATGAATTAAGATTCGGAACTTTCCCTTGAGCTCTTTGGCCGAAACACCAACAATGCTCCGTCACTAGCTGAAGGTCCTATCTCAGGCCATCTCTCCGTCTGTAACCCAACAGCCCTCAACACCATATCGTTTTCAAGAAAATCCGCTAACTGCCCACTATCCCAAATAATCTCCCTCCTGCTCTGCGCTCTCAACATAAAGATAATCCTGTGTCGAATATTTTCGTCCGTGCAGTACACGTAGAGTTGGAATAAAGCTGCTGTAAGATCGATTTTGAGACCGAAGCGTGGTCGGGATGGGTTACACCATAGTTTCTCCAGTTGATCGAGCAGAATGTTGCACTCAGCTGGATCAAGATGAGCTTCGACGTCTTCGTCAATGGAGGATTCTTCCTCGATGAGAAGTTCCCATAGTTTATGCTGTATCCGCAGATTAAGAACTTTTTCGCTGTCAATGGGTTCTTTGCCAGCTGACAACTTCTTGACCAGAATTTCGAACTGGCATTGCCATGTTTGTACGTTTTCTCGTAATATTGACCATTGTGTATTACATTCAGACTCTTCATTCTCCCATTCCTGATCAAGATCCCAAGAAATATGGTTCACCATGTCGTCAAACTTATTCATGACATCTTCTGCTTCATCGAGATTTCTGAATTCTCCCTCGATTCGCTTTTGCTTTTTCGCTGCTGGCATCAAGAGATGCGTCACGTCGGGGAATACACGCTCGGGCGAGAAGATGGCGACTTGTGAGGCGATTGCGTGGAATATCGCAGCTAGTTCTTGAAAATCGCGGTTGGGGAGATATGTTTTTGGGACGTGATTTGTGAGGATTCTAGTTCCGGACTCGAGATGTCGAATTGCTTCGCCAAAGTCCCCACGAAGACTCTCCAGAATAACGAATAATATGCAACACGTCAAGACAGTCGACATATCCGGCGGTGACTCTTGGTTGCTTGTAAGTTTCGAAATAGCTTCGTTATAATGCCTCAAAATGAATCGATCAAGTGAGGCAGCTGATAATTGGTTCCGCGCTGAATACTGCCAATGCGTCGCTCCCAAAGCCAACACCGCATGTCGAACGCATTCGCTACTCTGACTCGGAACAAGAATATTCCTATTCCAGAACTCTCTGTTCAGATATGGCGTGATCTCCAACTGGCTGATAATATCAGAGAAGAAATAAACGTAGTAATTCGACTCGAGCGTATCGCCCGGCAGCAGAGGCAATGTCGGCGTCGACACCTTGGCAGCTAGAATCGGCAGAGCTCGGTTCTGCGTCTTTGTCGTGACGGCTTTTGATTGGGGCGTATATCCATCGCAGACATACCCTCCTTCCCTGCATCTCTTACAAGTGGGTTTCTCCTCATCGCATTTCTTGTGTCGTTTCTTACTTTATCATGAATCAGTAGAGAAGAAAGCGGATATATGCGGGACTTACCACGTGAGACAACCTGTACGAGTCTTGCGTGAAAACGCTCTTACACGCTGAGCGCGTATAGACCGATCCATTTGGTAACACAATAACCACGGACGGATGATATGGTTGTCCCGATGAGCCGTGGAGTGGCCCAGATAAGAATGACTGAGGATGTTTTGCGTGCGTGCGACGCTTCGTCAGTGGTTCCATGCCAAGTCCCCGCTACTAAAGTTCCGGCCTCAGAGGGCTGCTAGTCGCCCTCCCTGCGCGTATAGACCAGCCAATTGCGTCTGTTCCTTTCAGCCTCACTTGCAAAAATGCGCCGAGGGTTAGTGTTAGGCAGCATAATTCGGCCGATTGCTCACGGACAGAGAGTGCTTTGGGAAATGTCCGTGAATCCTTCGGTTGCGTAAGATTGACCGATGAGCCACGTTTTACTTGTCATGATGCGCCCTTTAAAGCTTCTTTACTGATCTTCTCGGCAGTTGACTCACGTATAAGCCTGCGCAGTAGTACTGGATTTCCGAAAACAAATATCGTCTGAAACGCGAGGTCATTAGAATGAATCCTTTGGGTGTGCTGGGCTACGTCATCCAATGGATTCTCTACGCAGTAAGCATCATGATACCGCTACAAGATCAAGCTGACGTGAATAGGGGCTTTACGGATATCAAGACTACTACCCATTGCTTACTGCGCTGCGACACGTCCGCTCACTCAAACCCTCAACTTCTGAAGACGGAACGACAGGAATTCTAGGTCGAACGAATAGTACATCATTTTGGTCGACGATATATCCCATCAAAGGCTTGGGAACATGGCTTGTTGGCGTAGCTGCAGAATCCGCTCTCGAGTTCTACCTGAAAAAGTCTCTTCCGTCCTTCCTTATGAAATGCTCTACAACGGTTATCATCGCACCTCTGAAGTTCCTCTGGATTCGATCGATCATGTCCGAACATCCGATACCGCTCAACTCAAACATCAGACTTCTTCGCTGCGTCACAGCTAAGCAATGGCTACACTTCATCGGTACCCTGTTAGCTTGCGACATTTTCGATGAGATACCAGATCTTGTCTGCAAGCTCGGCCTGCTCTTGATGTTGGCAAATGGTGTCGATGTAGTTCAAGAATGGGCGAAGGAGAATACCACGACAATTGGATTGATAACCCTCGGTGTCTTCTTCACTTTGCAGATCATACACGCGGTTATTAGTGTTCCACAGACGGTGGCGGGCGTTGAGGCTGCTCCTGATATTGACGAGACAAGGGAGGGCAGGACTACACATGAACTCGTGATGGATGTCAAGACATCGTTGCAAAGCATGAACTTTTCATTGTGGTTCCGATTCGGGGTTTATCATTGCATCGCGTTTGTCATGGCTCGCATTGTAACTGCAGCTGGGTCACTGGGCAATATGGAAGTCAACAT